>JAHIAM010000437.1:0-101008 GCA_021605205.1 Aegilops longissima
CTCATACATAAAGGTGAATCTTCTCCTTTACGTTCCTTGACCCCTTGGATGGTATACTACTTGACACTTCTCCGTGTGCATGCATAAGTATTGGACTTCACGGATGTGGGAGGTCAGCGCCAAGACGACTACACGTCATGAGAAGCATGGAAGAAGGAGGAAGAACGCGCTCGAGCAGGTGGTACTACCGCCCTCCAGCGGTACTACGCTAAGGCCACCAGCGTTACCGCCCTCTAAGCGGTACTACCGCTCAAGCGGTACTCAGCCAGGCGTACTACCGCCTGCCTGTCTTGCAGACCTTGTTGTATCCTCTCCCTTACCCCGTGGCTTAGACTATAAATAGACCACCTCCACTTCCTTTCTAGGGTTGCAAATATGATAGCTCATTCTTAGGTGAGCTTTGCTCCTACCTCTACTCTTGAGAGAGACCCCTACTCCATTGGAGGCCAAGACCTCCATCTAGGAGAAGATCTGCGGATATATCATCAGACCCCTCTTGGGCCCCTTCAAGACCTCCTCACGGAGATGAACTCTACCTTGATCTTTCCTTTGTTGTTCGTGTACCTTGTGGATCTTGTGTGTTTGATTGTCTAGTGGATGTGTGATTGGACTTGTTCTTGAGTGTTTCCCTGTGATTTCTCTCCGTTCTTCCCGTGTTCATCATGTTCTTGAGGATCCTCCAAGCGTGAAGATCGGCGCCATAGGGTTCCACCCTACATCATCGAGATGATGTAGGCGGAACCTGTGGCGCTTCACGTTTGAAGTCCTAATCAAAATCAATTAAGGAAAAAATCAAGGAAATCATTCCAGATTGATATACTAACGGATCTTCCATGAGGGTCTTGATGATATCCTGGATCTTCTCACTTGGGTCTTGAACTCCATGGGAGTGTAGTCTCTCTCTCAAGGTAGAGTAGGACAAAAGCTCAACTAAATGAAAGAGTCTAAGCCTGACAGAACAGGAAGATCATGCATGACGATATCGCTGAATGTGCACTAGAAGCGATAGTACCGCTGATACCTAGTGCAGAAGGTTCTCTTCAAAGTAAGCAGTGTTCATGGGTTCACAGTGAAAAGATATGTGCATGAAGGAAAGCAAAGTAAAATAAATGTGCTTGCAAGCCGAGCATCATGAGGTGGAAAGCATCAAGAGATATACCTGAGCATGAATGTCAATCATGGGTGAAAGCAATATCTGCATCGATGCAAATGGTTACAAGCACATGAGTATGATCCACAATATCAAGTTCAGAAGGATGTCACCGATATATTGATTCTTAATGCAGATGAAACAATGCAGTGTAGAAGCGTGTAGTAGAATGTGAGCTGCTCTCAGGCTGAGATGTCAACTCAGTGATGACAAATGCAATGCAACACATACAAAAGAAAGTATGCATTCTATGGGCAACACTAGCATGGTGAGAAGCATATGAATGCTGATGTCATATGAAACAAGCAGCAAGCATAGTAATCAGTGCGAGCTGAATGGCATGCAATACAGTGAAATCATGTCAGATCATCATGTGACAAATATGGCATGAAATGCAACATGAGCAAACACAAAGCAAATTCATGTCATACAATGGGGCAAACAATATGGCCAGAAACAAATCTAGCGCTCAAACAATAATCTGAATCCAATCATTTGAATCAACATGGGTCCTACAAAAACATGAAAGGGATACTCTGAAAACAACAAGAAAGAATGTGGACCAACCTAGGGGCCTTAAATGGGGGTGATAAAAGAATGTGTAAATTTCCCAGTGGCATTGGGTTGGTGGGAAAGGGAAAAGTGAGGATCGGCGTCATCATAAATGGGACCTTGCACCAAATGAGAAGACACAATAGGGTAGAGGTCAAGTTTTAGAAACAAATGGCCTCCTAGACCTATCAACTATCTAACTCTCTCTATGTGGTGGTTCACTCCCCCTCAAAATAGGTGCACTCAATCTCACATTGGTGGAGTCCTCATGTCACTCAAGTGGTGGGGTTGTGGCTCTCCTCACATGGGGTGGGGCAGCTCATCATGTATGGGGCTAGTGGTGAAGTCACTCTCACTCTCAATATGGTGGCACAAGTCCTCAAGTCATCATCGTCGGTGGTGGTGAAATACTCAACCATCTCATTTCGCCATGGATGAAGGCGAAATGGCACATCATCCTCTTCCAAAGATGGAACATCATCCTTGCTGCCACCTTGTCCCTTGCCTCCAAAGCTTGGTCCGAAGGTCTCCGTTCGTCGTGTCTAACATCTTGAAAAAAGTCAAGGTAGACTCCATCATCAATGCCACAAAGGGATGGCGGTGAAGTTGCACTTGGGAGCATCGTCTTGGAGCTTGTCGGGCTTGGACATCGTGGTGGTACTAGCCTCATGCTTGTCATGAGCTTGGTCATGAATGTGCTTGGGTGGAGGCCTTGGCCTTCATGAATTCTTGTTCCTTGAGAGCACCAATGTAGTATCGTTGATGGACTTGATGTTCTCGGGAAGATGGTCTTGGAGATGTCATTGTGCAATCCCATCATGAAGTGGAACTTCATTGACATGGTAAATCCCGGCTCGTTAAGGCAATCTTCATCTCCTTGAAATTGCGTCGATGGACTTGGATCCTGGATGGTGTTCTCAATTGGCGTGAAGTTGTTCCGTGTGGTTGGAGCCGAACTCGCCCTAAAGCTCTCTTCATCTTGGGCCAACTCATCTCGTAGCACTCCGGGTGTGAACCACCATGTCGGCGTGTCGTGGAAGTTTCTTGTGGCGCCTTCACTTGATCTTCGGAGGAACTTGATGTAAGCGGGTAGTTCCATCAACGCTCCCTCGAGTACTCCTCGGGTTGGAGTCCCATAGAAAGGAATCTGTGGTCGATGTCGAGTCGTGGTTGGAAGTCGCGGACTTGAGCTTGGGAGCTTCTCTTGGCGTAGTCTTGGGGTGCTTGTTGGCGAAATGCGAATATCCGGCGAAGATGCCTTGAAGTTAAGCACAAATATGCCAAGGAGATGGTGGTTTGGCGGTTGTTGATGTTGAGCTCTTGACCTTCACGTTCTTGTTGATGATGGTTCGATGCCGATGGATTTGGAGATGGTCGCTCGGAAGGATGTGCTCTTGGCGTCTTCTGAAGATGAGGAAGATCTTTAGGACTTGATGAGGGTTTGATCTCCTCCATTTTAGCTTGCATCTTGGCGTGTAGTTGTTTTCCATGGCATCGAACTCGTTCTTTGTAGACCGAAGATGAAACCTTGCCTATCCATCACAAGACTCGAGTGAGGTGGTAGGAAATGAGATAAACAATACCAAGTTACCTTTTCCCAAAGTTGAGGATGTATCCGTTTCACTCAATGTGAGATGAAAGAATAGTGGAATTGGTCGGACTTGTTCCTCCACCTATCAAGTAAAGTTTATGGTAGAGCTCGGTGAGGATAGTGGCACAAAATTTGATGCAAAATGTTAGCAAGATCAATAATGTTGAAAGAGATTCACAAATTTGGCAAACAAGTAGACCAATAGCAATATTGGCTGCGGCACACACGGATAGATAAATGGGGCCGTGCAACCAAGGAATGAGCTCAAAATGGGAATCCACCAAAAGCCTCGTGTTGCACAACTCAAGAGAGGCCTAAAGATTGCTCAATAGGCGGATCGACACTTGGCACAACCTATAAGATGCAAAATGGATAAACTTTCTATCCCAAGTATGCTATGTTGTATGGTTCGGTGCTTCTCTCACAATGATCCAAGATGATCAAGTATGATACCATATGATATATTTGGATGCTATGGCTTTAAAAACTCTTTGCTTTTCTCTTTTGAAAAGCTTATTCTCTTTTTTTTATGTATGGACTTTTGCACAATGCAAAACCAAGATAGCTATTGTGTATATGCGGGAATGATATTGTGACACAATGGATGATATGATGATACCAAGATGATATGGTATGTATGCAATGGATGGTGTAGATCACTAATGTGCACAAATAACGTTCGGCAATACTCAAATGGCTAGTCTCGATAGGCAATAGCAAAATGGGCTAGGGTTATCAATGCAATTTGCAAGGGAATATACAATGGTGTTCGGGTTCCGTCCTGCGATGAGGTGGCGGTGTTCTTGATGTAGATACCAAGATGATGGAACTGTCCTAAGTGGCGAAACACCTTAGGAAGCGGAAAAACCCGAACTCAAAATCTCAAATGACAAATGTCAAATGGTGGTAGCGGGAATGTGGTGGTGGTTTGCACTTGGCAATCGGAATGGAATGATGGGCTATACGTCCGAGTTGAAGTTGCCATCCTAATGGCAAACACCTTAGGAGACATAAGCCACAACTCAAACAAGCTCAAACAACTATTGGGTTAAGTTGGGTTGTGGTGTATTGGGCAAGCCTATGTGGAAGTGGTGGTGGTGGTTGATGAAGAAGCAATCGTCCCTAAGTGGCGAAACACCTTAGGAGACTCGAATCACTACTCAAGCAACCACAAATGCTATGGAACAAAATTGGTTGGTTGCGGAAGTGGTGGTGGTTATCACGGAGGATGTGGCGGAAGCCCTAGGCAAAATGCCAAAGTTCACAAAATTTGATGGATTCAAATGGTGATGGTAGTATTTTTATGGGAAGGGGATGTCAATAGCTTCAAAAGCGGCTAAAAACGTCAAAATGGACTCGGGATGAATTAGTTATGGCGGCGGTGAAAGTCGGAAGGGAAACTTGGGGGCGAGTACCGCTGGGGGGGTAGTACCGCTGTGGGATTTTCACTGTTTGGCTGAGCAGGGGTTGGCGGTGTGCCGTTCTGGGTATACCGCTAGGAGGCAAAGCTTGTTAAAGTTTTCTCGATTTTGAATCGTTCGCGATTTTGGGGAAAGGGTGATTTGGGTCAAAATTCGATGGATTTTTGGATGGAAAGAGAAACTTGGGGAATACTAGATCCACTCGAAACCAAGCAAATCCATGGATCAAAATCAACAAAACATCATCAAAACTAACAAATCACAAAAAAATTGGGGCTATTTTTGGTGGGGATTTTGGTTTAGGGCGAAATCAACAAAATCAAGCTAGAAAAAGAGGTAGGGGCTCCAAAAGCGTGATCACGTGGCTCGATACCATGATGATTGGGGTGGAACCCTTGGCGTCGATCTTTCACGTTTGGGTGGGATCCCTCGAAGAAACGATGAACAGGGAAGAGCGGAGAGAAATCACGGGGAACCTCAAGAACAAGTCAATCACATCCACTAGACAATCAAACACACAAGATCCACAAGGTACCACGAACAACAAGGAAAGATACAAGGTGAGTTCATCTCCGTGAGGAGGTCTTGAAGGGCAGAAGAGGGGTCTTGATGATATATCCAGGATCTTCTCCTAGATGGAGTCTTGGCCTCCAATGGAGTAGGGGTCTCTCTCTCCCAAGGTAGAGGAGACAAAGCTCACCTAAGAATGAGCTATCATTTTGCTAACCCTAGAAAGGGGGTGGTCTATTTATAGTCTAAGCCACGAAGGGGTAAGTGGGAGAGGGATGGCCAAAGGCCGCCCCCTTGGGGAGGTAACCCGGGCTCATGGCGTGTCCCAAGTAATCCGCTTGGAGGGGGAAACCGCTTGGGTTATGCGGTATACCCCTTGGGTGGGGTAGTACCACTGTTCGGGCCGGTTCTCTTCCTCGATGGGGCATCCCTGGTCATCACCATGTCAAAGTCCGTTTGGAAGTAACCTAACCCTACTTCTCATACATAAAAATGAATCTTCTCCTTTCGTGTTCCTTGCCCCAGGATGGTATACTCGAACTTCTCCGTGTGCATGCATAAATTGGAACTTGGATGTCGAGGTTGGCGCCAGGCACTCCGTCCATGGAAGCATGGAAGAAGGAGGAAAGAACGCGCTCCCGGCAGCGGTCTCCGCCCTCAAGGGTACCCGCTCAAGGGTACTACGGCCAACCTGTCTCCCCACATGCTTGACCGGGCCTTTGTTATCCCTCTCCCCCTTTGGCAGCTATAAATAGACCACCTCCACTTCCTTTCTAGGGTTGAAAATGATGTATTCTTGGTGATTTCCCATTTGAGAAACCCATCCATTGGGCCAAACCCCCTTAAAGATTGGGAAATCACAAACCCCTTGGGCGGCCCCCGCCCCTCCAAACTCCCTGACTTTCCGGTTCGGCCTTTGGACTTTGGTTTTGAGCTAGGGATTTTGGCGGACCCCCCGTTTCTCCGCCCCTTTCCCGGGCGGGACCTCCAACAAAAGGCCCGGGTTCCACCCCCTCAAAAGCCCTTTCCTTTTAACCCATCTTTTCAGTTTTTGGTTTGCCCAAAAATCATCGGGTTTGATTTTTTTTTTGATTTCAATTTCTTTTAATTCTAATTCCAAATCCCATTTTTCCATAAATTTTTAAAACCCACTTTCCGCCCACCATTGCAAACCCAACCGGACTACGCCCTTCAAAAGGGCCAACACTGGTTTTGGGGAGCAGATTTTAAAAAGAAGGACCCCATTCAAGGAACTACCTTGGGGTTTTCCCAACGAACCCCCAACCCAAATTTTCCGCAGGGAAACAATTCATCCGGCCAGGCGTTTTTGCCTTTGGCTTTAACCCCTTAAAAACTACCACCCTTTGACCCATAAAGGAATTTTCCCTTTACCACCCCCATAAAACCCCATTTTAACCAATTTTGTTCCCCATAATTGGGTGAAGTGTTACCCTAAGGGGCTATTGGGGTTGCCACAAAAACCCCCATTAAAGAAAACATGAAAAAAAAAGGGATTGGATTTTAGGGGGTTTTCTTAGGGTCAATAAGCCTTGAAACCCTTTTAAAAAAATTCCCTCCTTTGGACAAGATTTTGATTGGGGCCAATGGGGTTTGGGGAATATTTGGAAATGGCCCCACCCCCATGGGGGTTCCCCAAATTTTCAAAGATTGAAAAGATTTGGACCCCCACCATTTGGTTTCTTTCCCACCTCACCCTACAACCCACTTGGAAAAAGTGGAAAAAATTAAAACAAAAATTAAACAAAAAAAAAATTTTAAAAAGGTGGGCGGGGTTTTTGGAAATTGCTCTTTAGTCCCCCAACTAGGGTGGACCATTTTCCTTTTTGACAATTTTGATTGGCTTGCATTTTGATTGTCCCCGGGGAAATTTCCACCTTTGGGTTTTTACATTTTGCCTTCCCAATTGCTAGGTTATTGAAATTTTTCCCCAAGTTTGAAATTTTGAAAATTTTTGCCCATTTTAATAAGTTTCAATAAAATGGAAAAAATTTGGGATTCTCAATTTGGGTTTGGAGTTTTCTATTTTAAAGGTTTGTGAATTGGGGGCCCCCCCCAATTGTTAAAACAATTAAGGAATTTCCCCTTGGTGGAACAAAATTCTTTAGGGGTCACATCATGTTTGCCTAATCCCGCTTGAAACCCTTGTTTCCCATTAATTTGCCCCAAATGGCATTTGGGAAAAGATCAAAATAATGTCCCTTATTTGCCAATCTTCCTTTCAATAAAAAGGTTGACTTTAATGGGCCCCAATAATGCCCCAAAATTAAAAAAATAGGACCCAATTTGCCAATATTGGCCCAAAAATTTAAGGGAATGGGAACAAGGGCCCATTGGGTTATTGGGGCAAATTTTTTTGTTTTTTCTTGGGTTTGGAATTGAATATTTTGGAATAAATCCTCCTTTGCCCAAAACAAATTTAAATTCTCCCCCATTATGGGCCAATTGCCATGGGCCCACCTTAAAAACCGGGGTTAATGCAATTGTTTTTTGGATTGTTGGGTTCCCATTTCTTCCAATAAATGGAATTGGGTTTCCAATAAATTGCTTCCATTTGGGGAGGAAGGGGACCCCAAATTTAGTTTCCTTTCCCCAATACCATTTTTTTAAAAGGGGGGAGGGATTTTTTTTTCATTATTCCCCTTTAAACCTTTGCCCAAATTTTGAAAATTCCCCCCCCCAATTACTTATTATGGTACCATTTTATGGTCCCCAAAAAATTGAAATAAACAAATTGATTATTTTGATTTGGTTGGGCCCATTTAATTTAACCCCAATTTTTTGGCAAATTCCTTTTCAATTTTGTGGTCCCCGGCCCCCCATCCCCGGTGGTCAATAAATAATTTAACTAAATTTCTTCATTGATTGGATGGGAACCATGTTCTTATTTAAACCCCATGGCCCAAATTCAAAATTTCTTTGGGGCGGGATGCCTTTTAATTTCTTTGTTCTTTGGGAACCTTTTCAAAATTGTTTGCACATAACAACCAATTCATTTGAAATGGAATGAATGTTAAAAACCCATTTTTAAAACCCCAAACAAAAAGGCCAACCAATTTCCCCTTTGGTTTTTGTTGTTTTCTCCTTTTTTTTGTAGGGGTACCCCATTTTGGAATTTTACTTTAAAACCCTCATTAAATTCCCCGAAAAAGTTTTGAAAACAAAGGCCGAGCCTTCTAAGAGGGGCCCCCAAAATTTTTGGGATGACCTTGGGAATCCCATGGGGGGAAAAAATTTTTTTTGCCTTTTTTCCCAAAAGCATTTCTTCTACATGGCCCTCACATGGTTATGGGTAGTTGTCCATTATATATCCTTTGCCCATCTTGCCATGTTCACTTTGCATGATATGCCCATTCCTATGCCTTTGCCATGCATTTGTGACCCATGCTTTGCATTACACATGATGATTGATTCTAGTACTTGTATGTGTATTTGCAAGCGTGGTGGAGATATTGTTTGGTATTGCCATGATTGCTTTGTGCCCCATGCCTATGATGACACTATGATCTTGCTTTGTGTTCGTGCTTGCGATATGTCATGTGCATTCCCTATGCCTATTATTTGTTTGCATGACATGATTGACATGATTTCTTCTAGTGTGTTGCATCTTCGCCCACTAGTTTGCACGACTTGATTACTATGCTTGCTTATGTTGCATCACCATTTCATGCGGTTGATGACAACCATCTATATGCTTTGCACATGATTCATATTGCTTCTTGTCATATATCTCTATGTGTTGCCTCCTCATGCTAGATGATTTGCCATGTAGTGAGTGCAACAATGATTCTCTTCTTGCTCATGAGATTGCCCCATAGCATTCTCGCATATATTTGGAGATTTTGACATAATTCTTGTGAAGCATGCTTGTCTTACTTCTTTGCACCATATACCTAGTGCCATGAATATTGCCATTGTTGCATCATATTACTCATGCACTTGTCCTTCTAATGGTTTTGTGCAAAAGATGAGAACCATCATGATGGATGATGTGTTTATCTACCATGTGCATACGTTCTTTGTTTTGTTGTGTGCATGTGTAGGATACTTGGACTTTGTGTCGACTTCCACTTCACGTGAGTTGACCATTCGAGCTCTTGAGAGCGAGCCTCATACATTCTACCACGACTCGCTTCTACACCGTATTTGCTTCCACTTCGGCATTGTGAAGAATGCACAAGGACACGCCTTCAAGGTGACATCCTTCTTGAGCTTGGATATTGTGGATCATACTTCATGTGTTGCTTGCACCATTTGCACGCATGTGCTAGATATTGCTTTCACCCATGATTGCCACATTTCCATGCTTCATGACATATATACCTTGTGTGTTGCATCCAATTCTTGGATTACTTTCTCCTATCACATATTTGGTTGCAACAATGTCATTCCTTCCCATATGCCAAGTCACATTGATTGCTACATGCTTGACTTGATTGCCTCACACATGATGAACAATTGCTCTTTCTATTTTGTTGAGTGCCACAATATGTTCACTACACCCTATGCACATTATGCTTGGATTGTCTTGCACTTGACCCATGTGTTTAGACACTTCATTTTATTTGGTGTTGTGAATACTTCCTATGCCTACCACCGACCATTTGTCGAGCGCTTCATACATGATTGCTATGATCTTGAGGTAAATGCTTATTCTCTTGTCACACATATTTGCATCACTACCTCATGTTTACATGTTTGTTTCCATGATGACCTTGATTTTGATCAATTCATATGCTTACATGCCATGTCACAATCCTTTGTCACACCCTATGCTATGCTTGATGACGACACTTGTTTGGTGAATCACCTCTTGAATGCTTGGTTTTGCACTAACGCTAACCACATTTGTTTTTCCAAGTGTTTGTTCCATTTGCTCCTTTTAAGGAATCACAAGACGGTGTGACATTGGAGAGTGCCCATTTCGAGCTTCAAGATGACAAGTACTTGGTGATCGTCCACTTCAACACGGCGACGCTTATCTCTTTCCCATGGTGATTTGGTCTTCGATCCGAGGTCGGATCTTTCCCAAGGGGAGGGATGATGCGGAGCATCCCACGGTCATCACCATGTCAAGAGTCCGCTTGGCAAGTGACACGTGCAACCTCTACTTCTCATACATAAAGGTGAATCTTCTCCTTTACACGTGTTCACTTGACCCCTTCGAGGATGGTATACTACTTGACACTTCTCCCGTGTGCATGCATAAGTATTGTCTGAGCTTCACGGATGTCGAGGAGGAGTGCAAGCGCCAAGGAACGACTACACCGTCATGAGGGAAGCATGGAAGAGAAGGAGGAAGAGAACCTGGCAGCTCAGAACGAGCGGTACTACCGCCTCCAAGCGGTACTACCGCTCAAGCGGTACTACCGCCATGAGCCTGTACTACCGCCCTGCCTGTGCAGCAGCATGGGCCTTTGGCCTTGTATCCCTCTCCCACTTACCCCTTCGTGGCTTAGACTATAAATAGACCACCTCCACTTCCTTTCTAGGGTTAGCAAATATGATAGCTCATTCTTAGGTGAGCTTTGCTCCTACCTCTACTCTTGAGAGAGAGAGAGACCCCTACTCCATTGGAGGCCAAGACCTCCATCTAGGAGAAGATCCTGCGGGATATATCATCAAGACCCCCTCTTGGGCGGCCCCCTTCAAGACCTCCCCACGGAGATGAACTCTACCTTGTATCTTTCCCTTTGTTGTTCGTGTACCTTGTGGATCTTGTGTGTTTGATTGTCTAGTGGATGTGTGATTGGACTTGTTCTTGAGTGTTTCCCCCTGTGATTTCTCTCCGTTCTTCCCCTTGTTCATCGTGTTCTTCGAGGGATCCCACTCCAAACGTGAAAGATCGACGCCATAGGGTTCCCTTCTTTATTCGAGGTAAACCTAAAAGAAAGTCCATAGATATATCCTCCCAAGGAACACTAGGTACAGGCAAAGGCATATATAAACCATGAGGATTGAGTCGTGACTTAGCTTTTTGACATGTAGTGCAGCGAGCAACAAAACGCTCAACATCCCGTCTCATCTTTGGCCAAAAGAAATGTGTAGCAAGTATATCCTCCGTCTTCTTGATGCCAAAGTGTCCCATTAATCCTCCTCCATCGCCTCCTGCAACAACAAAAGACTTAACAGAGCTAGCAGGAATGCATAGCTTGTTAGCACGGAACACAAAACCATCATTAATAACGAACTTGTTCCATGTTCTTCCTTCTTTACAATTCTGCATTACATCTTTAAAATCAGCATCATGCACATATTGATCTTTGATGGTCTCCAAACCAAATATTTTGAAGTCAAGTTGTGAAAGCATAGTATAGCGATGAGACAAAGCATCAGCAATAACATTTTCTTTACCCTTCTTGTGTTTAATGACATAAGGGAAAGTCTCAATGAATTCAACCCATTTAGCATGTCTACGATTCAGTTTAGCTTGACTTTTAGTATGTTTCAAAGATTCATGATCAGAATGTATAACAAATTCTTTGGGCCATAAATAATGTTGCCATGTCTCTAAAGTCCGAACAAGAGCATATAATTTGTCATAAGTAGAATAGTTCAGACTAGGCCCACTCAATTTTTCAGAAAAGTATGCAACAGGTTTGCCATCTTGTAATAACACACCTCCTAATCCAATTCCACTAGCATCACATTCAAGCTCAAAAGTCTTATTGAAGTCAGGAAGTTGGAGTAAAGGAGCATGTGTCAACTTATCTTTCAATACCGTGAAGGCTTCTTCTGTCCGGTACCCCAAACAAAAGGCACATCCTTCTTTGTAAGCTCATTGAGAGGTGCAGCAATGGTGCTAAAGTCTCTCACAAAACGCCTATAGAAACCAGCGAGTCCAAGAATACTCCTCACTTGTGTGACCGTTTTGGGCTGCGGCCAACTCTCAATAGCTTCAATCTTGGCTTTATCAACTTCAATTCCTCGTGGTGTAACAACATAGCCAAGAAAAGATACTAAATCGGTGCAAAAGGTGCACTTCCCAAGGTTACCAAACAAACGTGCATCACGTAGAGCATTAAAAAGAGCGTAAATGTTCCAAATGTTCTTCCAAAGATTTGCTATAAATCAGTATATCATCAAAATAGACTACCACAAATCGTCCAATGAAAGCACGTAAAACTTCGTTCATTAGTCTCATGAAAGTACTAGGTGCATTAGTTAACCCAAAAGGCATGACTAACCACTCATATAGACCAAACTAAGTTTTAAATGCTGTTTTCCATTCATCTCCCAATTTCATACGAATTTGATGGTATCCACTATGCAAATCAACTTTGGAGAATATTGTAGAGCCACTCAATTCATCAAGCATATCATCTAGCCTAGGAATAGGATGACGATAACGATTAGTAATATTATTAATGCCTCTACAATCAACACACATACGCGACGTACCATCCTTTTTAGGCACTAGTATAATAGGAACAGCACAAGGACTAAGAGATTCGCGTATATAACCTTTGTCGAGCAGCTCCTGTACTTGACGCATAATCTCCTTCGTCTCCTCTGGAATTTGATAGAGGCAAAGGTGTCCCGATGTTTCGATGAGATGGTGGCTATCGTTTCTGTGGGAGTCGACCTTGACGATCCGACTACGAACGTGCGAGACGTCGCGCCTTAGCAATCGCTAAACCAACTTCCGAGGGTTATTGACCACGCCGGAGCACGGTCAACCTGACCACGAGGGCCTGTTTCCTGCGAGCAAACGAAGAACAATCAAGAAACTGAGATTGCAATCTGGATATTGCGAATATAAGATGAAAGCTTTATTGATCAAGGTGGGGTTCTGTGACGCCATTGTCTGGTCGTTGAACACAAACGAAGTACGCGAAGTTGCAGCTATGGCGAACTTTTAATCTAAACAAAACCCCAGGTCTAAACGGTGCCCTAAGGGCTGTATATATGGAGGAAGAGGGGGGGAATTTCGTGGCCCTTGGTGGAGGGGTCCGAAATCAACCCTAACTCTTGTTTCCCCACACATACGGACTCCAAAAACAGCCTATACTTAAGTATTTCGAAATTACATGGGCCTGGCCCAATAATAAGGTGACCCGGCACTTAGAATAGCCTATAAACGAATATTATGAAGTGGCATCTTGTATATTTCGTCCAAGGCCTCTTGCACTCATTAGGGTGGCTTCAAAGTCCTGGAATCATCACTTGTAACTCCGTTCTTGTTCCCCTTAGCATGCCAACATCTCCATGCTTGAACTTGCTCCAAGGTTCATCTTTCTTGTCCATGGTAGGCCCTTCATTTGTAAGCAAAACAAATGTATCCAATTTAGGCAGCATCATATTCTCATGAACATTGGAATCGTTACCAAGAAACGAAAGTACGATAATTCAATTGGCGTCTGTGAGCTCTAGTAATTAGTCCAAGATGTATAGCAGCAGGGGCTGTGGTTGTAACAATGGTATTGATGTCCTCATCATCCTCCCTTCTTGAAATGAAGTCATCCTCGACGGAAGCTCATCTTCCTCACCCAAATAAGGCTTCAAATCTGCAATGTTAAAAGTGGGACTAACCCCAAAATCTGCAGGCAGCTCAAGTTTATATGCATTATCATTTATTTTCTCTAACACCTTAAATGGACCATCAAGACGTGGCATTAGCTTTGATTTGCAAATTAGGAAACCTATCCTTACGCAAATGTAACCAAACAAGATCTCCAGTGCAAAGACAACCTATTTTCTACCCTTATCTCCAGCAAGTTTATATTTAGCATTCATACGCTCAATGTTTTCCTTAGTTAACTCATGCATTTTTAAAATCAATTCAGCACGTTCTTTAGCATCAAAATTAACCTTCTCCGAAGATGGAAGAGGCAACAAATCAATAGGTGCACGAGGTAGGAAGCCATACACAATTTCAAAAGGGCACATCTTAGTAGTAGAATGCAATGAACGATTATAGGCAAATTCAATATGAGGCAAGCATTCTTCCCACATTTTCTTATTATTCTTCAAAACAGCCCTAAGCATAGTAGACAATGTTCTATTGACTACTTCAGTTTGTCCATCAGTTTGGGGGTGACAAGTAGTACTTAAAAGCAGTTTAGTCCCCAACTTAGCCCATAAACATCTCCAAAAGTGGCTAAGAAATTTAGTATCACGATCTGAAACAATAGTATTTGGTACACCATGCAAGTTTAATAATTTCACGAAAGAACAAATCAGCAACATTAAAAAGATCATCGCTTTTTGACATGGTATAAAGTGTGCCATTTTCGAGAATCTATCCACGACAACAAATATGCTATCCTCCCTTCTTTGTTCGAGGTAAACCTAAAACAAAGTCCATAGATATATCCTCCCAAGGAACACTAGGCACAGGCAAAGGCATATATAAACCATGAGGATTGAGTCGTGACTTAGCTTTTTGACATGTAGTGCAGCGAGCAACAAAACGCTCAACATCCCGCCTCATCTTTGGCCAAAAGAAATGTGTAGCAAGTATATCCTCCGTCTTCTTGACGCCAAAGTGTCCCATTAAGCCTCCTCCATGCGCCTCCTGCAACAACAAAAGACTAACAGAGCTAGCAGGAATGCATAGCTTGTTAGCACGAACACAAAACCATCATTAATAACGAACTTGTTCCATGTTCTTCCTTCTTTACAATTCTGCATTACATCTTTAAAATCAGCATCATGCACATATTGATCTTTGATGGTCTCCAAACCAAATATTTTGAAGTCAAGTTGTGAAAGCATAGTATAGCGACGAGACAAAGCATCAGCAATAACATTTTCTTTACCCTTCTTGTGTTTAATGACATAAGGAAAGTCTCAATGAATTCAACCCATTTAGCATGTCTACGATTCAGTTTAGCTTGACTTTTAATATGTTTCAAAGATTCATGATCGAATGTATAACAAATTCTTTGGACCATAAATAATGTTGCCATGTCTCTAAAGTCCGAACAAGAGCATATAATTATTTGTCATAAGTAGAATAGTTCAGACTAGGCCCACTCAATTTTTCAGAAAAGTATGCAACAGGTTTGCCATCTTGTAATAACACACCTCCTAATCCAATTCCACTAGCATCACATTCAAGCTCAAAAGTCTTATTAAAGTCAGGAAGTTGGAGTAAAGGAGCATGTGTCAACTTATCTTTCAATACCGTGAAGGCTTCTTCCTATGCGGTACCCCAAATAAAAGGCACATCCTTCTTTGTAAGCTCATTGAGAGGTGCAGCAATGGTGCTAAAGTCTCTCACAAAACGCCTATAGAAACCAGCGAGTCCAAGAAAACTCCTCACTTGTGTGACCGTTTTGGGCTGCGCCAACTCTCAATAGCTTCAATCTTGGCTTTATCAACTTCAATTCCTGTGGAGTAACAACATAGCCAAGAAAAGATACTCGGTCGGTGCAAAAGGTGCACTTCCCAAGGTTACCAAACAAACGTGCATCACGAGAGCATTAAAAACAACACGTAAATGTTCCAAATGTTCTTCCAAAGATTTGCTATAAATCAGTATATCATCAAAGTAAACTACCACAAATCGTCCAATGAAAGCACGTAAAACTTCGCTCATTAATCTCATGAAAGTACTAGGTGCATTAGTTAACCCAAAAGGCATGACTAACCACTCATATAATCCAAACTTAGTTTTAAATGCTGTTTTCCATTCATCTCCCAATTTCATACGAATTTGATGGTATCCACTACACAAATCGACTTTGGAGAATATTGTAGAGCCACTCAATTCATCAAGCATATCATCTAGCCTAGGAATAGGATGACGATAACGAATAGTAATATTATTAATGCCTCTACAATCAACACACACGCCGACGTACCATCCTTTTTAGGCACTAGTATAATAGGAACAGCACAAGGACTAAGAGATTCGCGTATATAACCTTTGTCGAGCAGCTCCTGTACTTGACGATAATCTCCTTCGTCTCCTCCGGATTGGTACGGTATGGTGTGCGGTTGGTAGCGATGCACGGGAATTAAGTCAATTTGATGCTCAATCCCTCGAATAGGTGGTAATCCGGTGGCACGCCTTGTGGGAAGACGTCGGCGAACTCCCTGCAAAATGTTAGTGACAACAGGGGCAAAGAGGAAGGCACGCCTCGAATGAAAATAATGCCTCTTTGCACACAAAAGCATAGCAAACAGATTTGCTAGAATCTAGCTCATCAATATCAGATTTGGTGGCAAATAAACATGCACTTTTCAGTTTAATTTCGAAGCAACATTAGATGGTTTATTATTAGGCTTCATTTGTTGCTCAAATTCTTTTGCCACAATCTGATTTTCACTCTTATTTTTCTCCTGTTTTGCTTTATTAGCTCTATTAATATCATCTTTCAAAATGGAATCAGGAGTCATAGGAAGCAAAGTAATATTTTTATCCTTGTGAACAAGAGTATACTGATTGTTTCTACCATGGTGTACAGAATTTTTATCAAATTGCCATGGTCTACCAAGTAATAAGGAACATGCTTGCATAGGTACCACATCACAATCAACATAATCAGCATATGTAGAGATACTAAAATACACACTAACAGACGTGTTACCTTAACCTTGCCGCTGTTGTTGAACCATTGGATGTAGTAAGGATGTGGATGTGGTCTTGTGGTGAGAGAAAGCTTCTCCACCATATCCATGCTAGCCAAGTTGTTGCAGCTCCCTCCATCTATGATGACGCTGAATAGAACGTTCCTTCACAACTCCCTTTGTATGGAACAAGTTATGCCTCTGATTTTGCTCAGCTTGTGTAACCTGCACACTCAAAACACGTTGAGCAACTAAACATTCATACCTGTCAAGATCTTCAAACAGCCATTTATTGGGTCTCATGATCGAATCATCTCCACCGTGTTCTTCATGTGTAATAAGAGCCAAAGTCTCTTCATCATAGTCACTAGCGGACTCATACCCACCATCCTCGGTAGCAATCATCACACGCTGAGATTGGCATTCTCTCATAAAATGTCCTCTTCCCTTACAACGACGACAAATAATATCACTTGTGTGCCCTGTTGACGCCATGGAAGAAGAAGAGCTCTGTGTAGGCCCAAAGGTGTGCTCTTGGCGATAGTGGTGGTTGTGCCCTTTCTTGTATCACGGTTGGAGGTGGCAGCCGACGGAGGTGCGGTGTAGTAGAACGTGTGGAAGTAGATGATGCACGTGTTGTCCATGATGAAGGTCGACCTGCAGAAAAGTTAGTTCGCGCCAACGCTGTCGATCCTGCACTTCACGCTCAGCTTTACAAGCAAGATGGAATAATCGAGTGATATTATTATAATCCTTGTAGTCTAGAATGGTCTGAATCTCTATTTAATCCACCCGTAAAACGTGCAAGCATAGCTTCATTCTCCTCAACAATACCACATCTAATCAAGCCAGTTTGTAATTCCTGATAATATTCTTCACCGAATTTTTCCTTGTCTTAAGCGCTGCAATTTTTGAAGTAATTCACGCTGATAATATGGTGGAACCCAACGAGTACGCATAGCAGTTTTCAAAGCAGCCCAAGTAGCTGGAACAGGATATAATCTACAATGTTCAGACCACCAAACACATGCAAAGCTAGTGAAAGCACAAACAGCAGCAGGAACACGCCTCTCCTCAGGATATTGTAAACATGTAAATCGTTGTTCAGTTTCTAATTCCCAAGTAAGATATATATCAGAACATATCTACCCTCAAATGGTGGAATATTCAATTTCAGTTTAGGGAGATGGTCATGATCTTGTACCTGAAGGGGAGCCCGAACATTGCCATTATTTGCATGTGGACGACCTGGTGGTTGTGGTGCTGGTGGTTGCACGTAGTTCTGATGTTGATCAACCTCATCCTCGTAAGCTCTCACATAATCATCCTCCCCCGCCGCAGCAGCAGGAGCCATGTAGTATCAACAGCAGCACCAGCAGCTTGGCCAGTGAAGAGGGACACGGAAGCTCGGCGGAGGGCTGTTTCGCGATGTGGAGGTAGTCCTTGTTGTTGTAGTAAAGGTGCGTTAGGTGCCGCCGCCGGTGGTGGTGGTAGACGCGCGAGCAATTCATTAAACTTGTTATCGAGCTTTGTTTCGAACGCCTTCTCAATGCCATCTATCTTCTCCATGGCCTCTTCAAATCTATTTAGCACATCTTCCACCTGCCCACTCATCATTTGTTGAAACTTATCATGTAGCGCTTTGTTTGTCATGTTCTCCCATCGATCACGTCGGCTTGTGATCCTGCCATGGTTAGCAGCAATAAAACACACAAGAATATGATTGACGGACTACTAGGAAGTGGTGGTGGTGGTGTGGTGGATAGTCACAAATCCGTCAAGCAAATCTCAAAGTCTTACCAGTTCTTACCCAAAGAAGAAGCGGTGATCAAGAACCGATGTAGTCAAAACTCTCAAAGCTTGGATAGAGCGATTACTGGGAGAGTCAAACGCACGATGTAGATGTATGTGGAGCTGGGAAGGCTTATAATATGGTAGCAAAAGGGTCAGCAATAATCAATTCAGAGATGCAAAGGTGAATAAACGCTCAACGACGGATCTTGTCTGGTCCTAGGCTAGACCGTGCTAGAGACGCGAGCCTAGAACACTAACAAAATCACGGCGCTGCACGTAAACAAGGGAAAAGCACACTCTGGAATTTTTTTTTCGCTTTTTTTTTTTGCTTTTTTTTTTGCTGCTTTTTTTTTTTTTTGAAAAAACACTATAATGGCGAGTGTCTCAAAACTCTTCCCAGGTCAAACTGACAGGATGGCACGAAATTTTTTTGACCAATTTTTTTTTTCGACTGCCCGGACCAAAAAACTGGAAACGGGTCAAAAAAAACTTTCTATAACGGCGACTGTCTCAATACGCTTATAAACACCTAAAAACTTTTTTTTCCGAAACCTACTCCGGCAAGGAAACACGAATCGAAAACTAGATGGATCTCGAAAACAAACCTAATATGCAAGGAACTCGGATTGGTGGTGGATATATGGTGGTGGTATATGGCAGCGGTGGTGGTAGCGGTGGTGGTAGATGGATATGGATCAGTGGTGGTATATGGACACGGATTGGTGGTGGTCTATGGATACGGATTCGGAGCGGTGGTGGTAGGTGGCAGGGGCGAAGATGATGGTGCGCTGGCGACGTGACAACTTATGACCGAACTCAAACTCTAAAAGACTAGACTCTAAGACCAGCAACTAGACACGACGATGCACCCGCAAATTCAACAAAGCAAAACCCTAAAAAGATTATGCAAAGGCTCAGATTGGTTCGAATATGATGAACTAACCCTAATTTTTTTTGTGGCTTTTTCGTGGACAATAGGTATGAAAAACAGACTCGATCTAAACTACGAAAAACTGTAAAATCTCACCGAGCAACCTGGAGCTCTGATACCACTTGATAGAGGCAAAGGTGTCCCGATTGATGTAGGGTGGAACCCTACATGGACGATCTTTCACGTTGGAGCGGATCCTACGGGGGAATCACGAAGAACGAGCGGAAGAACACGAGGAAATCACGGGGAGGAACGAGGGAAAACACTCAACCAACAAGGAATCGGTCACACAAATGCTAGATCAAAGAACACAAAGGGAGATACATGATTCAAGGTCGACAAAGGACGATACAAACGGTAGCCGTTCTTCTCCGTGAGGAGGTCTTGATGATGGTCTTCTCCGCAAAGGGAGGTCTTGAATCCAAGGTGGATCTTCTCCGAAAAGGGGCCTCGGTCTCTCTCGTGGAGTAGATCCGGTATGGATGAGCGAAGCTCTATCTAATGAGCTAAATCAACGCTAACCCTCGAAAGGAGGGGGAGGTGGTCTATTTATAGTCTAAGCCACGAAGGGGTAAGTGAGAGGGGGGATACAAGGCCAAAGGCCGCGGTTGCGCACAGGCAGAGCGGTAGTACCGCTTGGGAGGGCGGTAGTACCGCTTGCAAGCGGTAGTGCCGCTTGGACCGGGCGGTAGTACCGGACCCGGGTCGCTCGAGCACAGGAGTTTGTCGGGTTGAGCGACAGTAGAGCGGAAGTTCGGCGGTAGTGCCGCTCGGGGGCCTTTAGCGGTAGTACCGCTTGGTGTTGGCGGTAGTACCGCCGCCTGGTCTTCTTTCTCCTTCTCCTTCCTTCGCTCACAAGACGCTGGCCTTGGTCCTTGGGCTCTCCATGATCTCCTCGGGTGTACCTGAGTATGCACAAGGTCCGCTCTTGAAGTAGCATCCATGTCTTACATGCGGAAAGGGAAGATTTGGAAAGGAGCGAGTTCACCTTAGGTCCAATGGCGAAAAGTCGAGGTCTCATCTTATGTATCCTTGGGGCTTGGAGAGTAGATGAAGTGTACATGGGGATGAACGTGGGATGCTCCGCATCATCTCCCCTCCCTTGGGAAAGATCCGACCTCGGATCGTGATCCTCATCACCATGGAAACGGTTGTCGTAGACGGACTTGTAGTTGGACGAAGTTGAAGACATGGCGCAATCCAAGTAGTCCACGGTGTCGTCGGGATGGTAGACCAATGCTCGATGTCGTGGCAAGAGTGGAAAACCGAAGGTGCATCCAATAAGTCCGAAGCTCCTCAATGTGAAGGTCCATGTAGCCAATCTCCAATGTCGTTCCTCCGTTCACGAGATGTAGCATGTAGACAACAAGAAGGAAACAACAATGAAAGAGTGACCCATCCAATGTGCAAACTTGAGGATGGCTCAAAGAGAAGGAGTTCACCTTATGAATGTTCCGGAAGATGTTGGAGTTGCACATCATGGATGCCTTCACATAGCCAATATGTCTCATGACGGTAATGCCTTGTGAATGCTTCAAAATGAAAGAACATGACAAACACTCGGAAAAACAAATGAGGTTAGCGAAAGTGCAAAACCTATCATTCGTGTGGTAAGATACCAAGCAAGTGTATGCATCATGCTCATCATTAGAAAGGACAAGGAGCATTGCATAGTATGGAGGCATATGATGCGAGAACAACCAAATGCAATAGTCTCATTCAAACAAGCATGCATCACAAGTAATATGTCAAAGTCTCCAAGATCAATAAGCATAGTATGGTTGCACTCAATACAAGTGGATATGAAAGAGGCAACTAATGGACACAAGAGACAATGATCAAGATATATCATGTGAGAGGCATGAGCATATATGTCATCAACCCAAGAAAGCAAGTAATAGTGGAACATGGGTGATGCAACATAGCAAGCAATCATAGCGATCAAGTCAAGCAAGCTAGTAGTGCGAAGATGCAACATACTAGGAGGAATCATGGCAGGCATGTCATGTGTGCAAATAGTGCGCATGAATAATTCACATGTCATAGCACAAGCATGAAAGCAAGATATGAGGAAAGTAGGTTCATGGTATTGGCAAGAAGTCCTATGTAAATAGCAATGTAACATCATGACTCTCCCAACACAAGAATCAACAATAGTATGAGGCACATGATAAACATGGCAATAGCTACTAGGATCTCCACCAAGCATGCAAATACACATAGGAGTAGCATAATGGTGAATCATGGGTAGATGCAAGCAAGGGTCACAAGTGCATGGCAAAGGCATAGAAGCAAGCATAACATGCAAAGTGAACACGGTAAAATGAGCATAAGGTGGCAAGTGGTAAATAGCCCATAGCCGTGTGAGAGCCAAGTAGAAGAGATGCGCGTAGTCCTTGCGCAAAAGGAATGGTGGGAATGAAAGTCCACGTGATCCCAAGTCATCGTTGCTCTCAAGAGCTCGTTTCGTCAACTCTTGGGACTGAGAGGTTGACGAGTATACGTGAGTACCTACACAAAACAAAGACAAAGGGAAAATTGTGTGTGCGTGGTAGATGTACACATCATCCATCATGATGCGCACGTGCATGTGTTGGTTAGCACAAAATAGCCAATGCTCAAATAAATGAGATGCGTGATATAGAAACATGTCATCCATCATGATAGGTTTGTTGTTATGTATAGCATAATGGAGACTCGAATTGTGTAATGCATCATGAGAAATATCTAGAGCATTGTTATTCATGGAATGCATATGGTGCACGCAATTATGGGAATCATGCAAAGGATGGGATGAATCAAAATCTCCAAATATGTATGAGGAAACTATGGGGGTCTCCTCATGAGCATGAGTAGCAACATCACATGGAGAATATTGACAACATCCAAAACAATGCATATTTGGAACAATGTGATCATGGCATGGAATATTAGATGAATTGCATAAATCATGTAAAGGAAGCATGGCAATATCATCACAAGAGAAGCAAAGGCCAATGACCATCATCTCGTCATCTATGCCATAAGTGCAAATGGGATTGATTTTAATGGGGAATGCATAGTTACTATGTTGAGATTGAAATGAGGCAATATGGGAGATCTCACTCATAGCATATGACAAGGTCAATGGATTATCAAACATAATGTGACCAATAGAATTTGCACATGATATCCTATGAAGCATAGCATCACAACTAGGCAACTCAACATGCTCATCATCATAATCATCATAAATAGGTAAGTCAAGGCATGAAGAAGTTTCACTAGCATGAAGCATGGTAATAGGTGGGTCAACATCATGGGAGCAATCGATGGTAAGAGAGTCCACTAGTGGGACAAGAGAAGCACCATCACCTATGTTACCTTTGGAGCGTCGCTCATGTGTTGTAGGTGAGGTGTTGAAGATCATCTCGTTGTCATCTTTATCTTGATGGAACCATGTGGGGTGTATCATCGTCCACCATGGCCATCGTGCGTCTCCAATGTAGGGATGGACTCGCCGAGGATAGGCATGTCGTCATGTAGGAGACCTAGCACCAAGAAGAAAACACACTAGGAGTAGAGGTTAAGTCGTTAGAAATCATAGTGGCCTCATGTGCCGTGTCAACTACCTCACTCACTAAGTGTTGTGGCTCACTCACTCCCTCAAGGATGCTCTCACTGTATGGTGGGTGGAGTCACTCAAATGGCGCCAACCTCACATAGGATGTGTGGCATGCTCTCATGTGTGGGGCTAGTGGTGGTCACACTCATCCTCTCATAGGAAATGCTCTCTGTCACGTATGGTGTAGTCACCATGTCACTCATGGGGTGGTGGCTCTCCTCACATGGCAAATGGGGCATCTCGACATATGTGGGTGTCGGAGAGATGTAGGTGCAAATGTCTCCATGCGCGGTCGCATAGCTTGACTCGGAGTATGAGTCCAATGTGGGCGCTGCCTTCATGTTGTTGAAGAGGTTCGCTCTCGTCGCCGTGGTCGAAGGGATGGCCCTTGCTCTACCGCCTTGTCACCGCCTTGGTGTTGGAGGCCCATATGATGTGGCACCTCATAGCTCGTCTCCATGACCGAAGGGAGTTTCCCATGCTCGCCATCTTCCTTGAGGGGCTTCGAAGATGGAAGTGTCGCCCTCGTCGAGGTGGTCGCCTTGGACTTGATGAAGTCGATGTAGGCGCACCCGTGGGAAGTAGGCGAAGATGCCAGACGTCCAAAGGCGAAGATGCCTTGAGAACACTTGGCGAAGATGCGAAGTGGTAGATGTAGCCGTAGCGCCGCCTTGGTGGTGGTCGCCTCGCGGTCTTCTCTTGTGCTTATGAAGCTTCGACTTGGCGTGTTGGGACTTGTGCATTTGCGCTTGTGGAGCATCTTCATGATGATGGTGTCGTTGTCGTGTTTGAGCTCAGAGAAGATGTCGTTCGTCGTCGTCGTGCACATGATGCTTGAGGTGACTTGCCCTTCATGACGATGTGGATCACAAACGTGATGGTGGTCGCCATGTAGATGTGGACGAGGACGATTTGCACTTGCATCGCTTAGGCGCTCCAAGACTTGTGGCTTGAACGTCGCCGCCTTGAAGATGACGAAGGGAAGAAGACTTGATCAAGGCCCGAATCTCCTCCATCCTTGCATCTTGCTCCTCTTTATGTGCGGCAAGCTTCTTGTCAAGTAGTCCCTTCTCCTTGCTTCGGAGTGATGAATGTTGATGGAGATGTTCTCGATCGCGCCTCGCAATCTTGATTGTGTGCCTTGCACTTGTCGTTGTAGATCAAGAGAGACGCTTTGGTGATGTAGTTGTTCACGCCGTCGTTGTTGTCGAAGACCGGAGATGAAATGCCTTGCCTATCCATCACAAGACTCGAGCAAATATGAGTGGGAGAAAGAGAAGAACTTATACCAATGTACCTTGACCGATGTTGACAATGAATCAAGTTCACTCAAATGCGGACAATGAAATAGCACTATTGGTACCAATCCTTGTCGGTTCTCACACCTACACAAGTAAAGCTTATGGAGGAGCTCGGTGAGGATAGTGGCACAAAAATTTAATGCAAAATGTTAGCAAGAGTCAATAATGTTGAAAGAGATTCACAAATTCGCAAGTGAAACAAATGGACCAATAGCAAAGAATGGCACACGGAAACACACACACGGATAGATAAATGGGGTCGTGCAACCAAGGAATGAGCACAAAATGTGGAATCCACGGAAAACGCTCGTGTTGCACAACTCAAGAGAGACGCTAGCACGATTGCTCAATAGGCGGATACGACACTTGTGCACAACCTATAAGATGCAAAATGGATAAACTTCTATCCCAAGTATGCTATGTATGTATGGTTCCCGGTGTTTCTCTCAAGATGATCCAAGATGATCGGATATGACAAACTTATGTGCAATATGGTATGATGCTATGGCACTTGCTTACAAGCTCTTTGCTCTCTTTCTTTTGCTTAAAAGCTTTATTTCTTTTTTTTTCTATGGCCACTTTGCACAATGCACAAACCAAGATAGCAATTTTGTATATGCGGGAACAAACTTGAGACACAATGGGTGATATGATACCAATATGATATGGTATGGTATGTAATGGAAGGTATGATCACTAATGTGCACAAGTAACGTTGCCGGCAATACTCAAATGGCTAGTCTCGATAGGCAAGTAACGCAAAAGTAAGGCTAGGGGTTAACAATGCAATGGCAAGGGGAATATACAATGGAGGGATACCATGATACCAAGATGATATGGAGGTTACCGTCCGGTGATGATGAGTAGCGGTGTTCTTGATGTGGATACCAAGATGATGGAGACGCGTCCCTAAGTAGCCGAAACACCTTAGGAAACGGAAAAACCGCGAACTCAAAATCTCAACGTCAAATGTCAAAATGGTGGTAGCGGGAATGCGGTGGTGGTTTGCACTTGCAACGCGAAGTGGAATGATGGGCTATACACGTGTCGGAGTTGAAGTTGCCGTCCCTAAGTAGTCAAACACCTTAGGAGACACAAGCCACAACTCGAAAAAGCTCAATCAACTATTGGGTTAAGTTGGGTTGTCGGAAGTGTATGGTGGGCAAGGTTATGTGGAAGTGGTGGTGGTGGTTGATGAAGAAGCAATCGTCCCTAAGTAGCCAAACACCTTAGGAGACTCGAATCACTACTCAAGCAACCACTAATGCTATGGGGAACAAATTGGTTAGGTTGCGGGAGTCGGTGGTGGTTATGCGGAGGATGTGGCGGAAGCCCTAGGCGAAGATGCCAAAGTTCACAAAATTTGATGGAGTCAAATGGTGATGGTAGTATTTTTATGGGAAGGGGATGTCAATAGCTTCAAACGAGCTAAAGAACGCCAAAATCGGACTCGGATGAATTAGTTATGGTCAAACGGTGAAAGTCGGAAGGCTGAAACTGGCTAGGGCGGTAGTACCGCTTCGGAGGGCGGTAGTATCGCTCGAAGCGGTAGTACCGCTTGAACGGGCGGTAGTACCGCCGTGTCGGGTTTTTTCGACTATTTGGGCTGAACGGGGCTGGCGGAAGTGCCGTGCTCAGCGGTAGTACCGCTAGGAGGGCGGTAGTACCGCTCTAAGCGGTAGTACCGCTAGAGGGCGGTAGTACCGCTCGTGTCGGGATTTTCCGATTGTTCAACGGTTGCGCGATTTTGGGCGGAAATGGGTGATTTCGGGTCAAAATTGATGGATTTTGTGGATGGAAAGAGGTGAAACTTGGGGAAATGCTAGATCCACTCGAAACCAAGCAAATCCATGGATCAAAATCAACAAAACATCATCAAAACTAACAAATCACAAAAAAAATTTGGGGCTATTTTTGGTGGGGATTTTCGGATTTAGGACGAAATCAACAAAATCAAGCTAGAAAAAGAGGGGTAGGGGCTCCAAAACGTGATCAACCTAAGCTCTGATCCATAGATGATGTAGGGTGGAACCCTACATGGACGATCTTTCACGTTGGAGCGGATCCTACGGGGGAATCACGAAGAACGAGCGGAAGAACACGAGGAAATCACGGGGAGGAACGAGGGAAAACACTCAACCAACAAGGAATCGGTCACACAAATGCTAGATCAAAGAACACAAAGGGAGATACATGATTCAAGGTCGACAAAAGACGATACAAACGGTAGCCGTTCTTCTCCGTGAGGAGGTCTTGATGATGGTCTTCTCCGCAAAGGGAGGTCTTGAATCCAAGGTGGATCTTCTCCAAGAGGGGCCTCGGTCTCTCTCGTGGAGTAGATCCGTATGGATGAGCCAACTCTATCTAATGAGCTAAATCAACGCTAACCCTCGAAAGGAGGGGAGGTGGTCTATATATAGTCTAAGCCACGAAGGGGTAAGTGAGAGGGGGGATACAAGGCCAAAGGCCGCGGTTACAAGACAGCAGAGCGGTAGTACCGCTTGGGAGGGCGGTAGTACCGCTTGCAAGCGGTAGTGCCGCTTGGACCGGGCGGTAGTACCGGACCCGGGTCGCTCGAGCACAGGAGTTTGTCGGGTTGAGCGACAGTAGAGCGGAAGTTCGGCGGTAGTGCCGCTCGGGGGCCTTTAGCGGTAGTACCGCTTGGTGTTGGCGGTAGTACCGCTCGCCCTGGGTCTTCTTTCTCCTTCTCCTTCCTTCGCTTCCGCGCACGCTTGGCCTTGGTCCTTGGGCTCTCCATGATCTCCTCGGGTGTACCTGAGTATGCACAAGGTCCGCTCTTGAAGTAGCATCCATGTCTTACATGCGGAAAGGGAAGATTTGGAAAGGAGCGAGTTCACCTTAGGTCCAATGGCGAAAAGTCGAGGTCTCATCTTATGTATCCTTGGGGCTTGGAGAGTAGATGAAGTGTACATGGGGATGAACGTGGGATGCTCCGCATCACCGATGTTTCGATGAGATGGTGGCTATCGTTTCTGTGGGAGTCGACCTTGACGATCCGACTACGAACGTGCGAGACGTCGCGCCTTAGCAATCGCTAAACCAACTTCCGAGGGTTATTGACCACACCGGAGCACGGTCAACCTGACCACGAGGGCCTGTTTCCTGCGAGCAAACGAAGAACAAGCAAGAAACTGAGATTGCAATATGGATATTGCGAATATAAGATGAAAGCTTTATTGATCAAGGTGGGGTTCTGTGGCGCCTTTGTCCGGTCGTTGAACACAAACGGCACGCGCGAAGTTGCAGCTATGGCGAACTTTTAATCTAAACAAAACCCCAGGTCTAAACGGTGCCCTAAGGGCTGTATATATGGAGGAAGAGGGGGAATTTCGTGGCCCTTGGTGGAGGGGTCCAAATCAACCCTAACTCTTGTTTCCCCACACATACGGACTCTAAAACAGCCTATACTTAAGTATTTCG
Organism: Aegilops longissima; assembly: GCA_021605205.1. Lineage (NCBI taxonomy): Eukaryota > Viridiplantae > Streptophyta > Magnoliopsida > Poales > Poaceae > Aegilops > Aegilops longissima. Next base: position 27,831 of record JAHIAM010000437.1, read on the forward strand.
AAATTACATGGGCCTGGCCCAATAATAAGGTGACGCAGCACCTAGAATAGCCTATAAACGAATATTATGAAGTGGCATCTTGTATATTTCGTCCAAGGCCTCTTGCACTCATTAGGGTGGCTTCAAAGTCCTGGAATCATCACTTGTAACTCCGTTTGTTCCCCTTATGCATGCCAACATCTCCATGCTTGAACTTGCTCCAAGGTTCATCTTTCTTGTCCATGGTAGGCCCTTCATTTGTAAGCAAAACAAATGTATCCAATTTAGGCAGCATCATATTCTCATGAACATTGGAATCGTTACCAAGAAACGAAAGTACCTGATAATTCAATTGGCGTGCGCGAGCTCTAGTAATTGGTCCAGTATGTATAGCAGCAGGGGCTGTGGTTGTAACAATGGTATTGATGTCCTCATCAGAATTGGTATGGTATGGTGCACGGTTGGGTAGCGATGCACCGGGAATTAAGTCGATTTGATGCTCAATCCCTCGAATAGGTGGTAATCCCGGTGGCACGTCTTGTGGGAAGACGTCAGCGAACTCCTGCAAAATGTTAGTGACAGCAGGGGGCAAAGAGGAAGGCACGTCCTCGAATGAAAATAATGCCTCTTTGCACACAAAAGCATAGCAAACAGATTTGCTAGAATCTAGCTCATCAATATCAGATTTGGTGGCAAGTAAACATGCACTTTTCAGTTTAATTTCAGAAGCAACATGAGATGGTTTATTATTAGGCTTCATTTGTTGCTCAAATTCTTTTGCCACAATCTGATTTTCACTCTTATTTTTCTCCTGTTTTGCTTTATTAGCTCTATTAATATCATATTTCAAAATGGAATCAGGAGTCATAGGAAGCAAAGTAATATTTTTATCCTTGTGAACAAGAGTATACTGATTGTTTCTACCATGGTGTACAGAATTTGTATCAAATTGCCATGGTCTACCAAGTAATAAGGAACATGCTTGCATAGGTACCACATTAGAATCAACATAATCAGCATATGTAGAGATACTAAAATGCACACGAACAGTACGTGTTACCTTAACCTTGCCGCTGTTGTTGAACCATTGGATGTAATAAGGATGTGATGCGGAGCATCCTTCGGTCATCCCCATGGACCTTCCATCAACTATCCAAGCTCCAAGTGGACCCATGACAAGAGCAAGAGCTCGTGCTATTCAATCCGAGGTGACATCACTCCTATTCGATTTCCTATTTCCTTCCAGTGAGACATGGCTACTACCTAAGTCCGAGACACTATGCGTGATCAGGTACAACGTTCAAGCCAAGGAACCCGGAGCTGAAGAAGAAATGACAGGCGTCAACTCTCTGGACAGCCCGGAACATCCGGCCTCAGCTCGGAACTTCCGGCCCCCGGAACTTCCTGCCGGCCCGGAGCTTCCGGTCCCCGATGACACCGACCAGCCCGGTCGTGCCAACATTCTGGTTAGCCCGGAACCTGCCCGGAACCCGGCCCGGATCTTCCGGCTCCCGGAACTTCCGGCCTGCCCGGACCTTCCGGCCCCTGGAAGCCAGCCCAGCTCCACCCGCGCCAACTCTCGGCTTAGGCCGGACCCTGCCCGGACCTTCCGGCGCCCGGAACTTCCGGCCTAGCCCGGAACTCCCGGCCCTGCCTGCGAGCAGCCACCTGGGCCGAGGCCCGTGTACCCATTCGTCCCGTAAACTATAAATACTCTCCCACCTCCTCCTAGTTAGGGTAGAATTGGTTTTAGCTCATCTTTGGTGCGAGATCCCTTGCTCATCCACTTGGTACTTCTCCTCGGAGTTCACGACCTCTTTGGAGAAGATCCCCCAAGTGGATTCAAGACCCCCTCTAGGGTGGACCCCCTCTAGGGTGGACCCCCTCAAGACCTCCTCACGGAGAAGATCGGCTACTCGTGTATCTTTCCTTTGTTGATTTTGAATCTCGTGCTACCTTATGTGTTCGGTGATCTAGCCCTTGTGTAATCGAAACTTGTCGGTTTAGTGTTCCTCTTTTGTGCTTTCCCTTGTGTTCTTCCGCCCGTTCATCGTGTTTCCCCCGTAGGATCCCCTCCAAACGTGAAAGATCTCTGATTAGGGTTCCGCCCTACATCATCTTGGTATCATGAGCCACGTTGATCACGTTTTTGGAGCCCCTACCCCGTGTTTTCTAGCTTGATTTTGTTGTTTTCGTCCTAAATCCGAAAATTCCCAACCAAAAATAGCCCCAATTGTTTTTGTGATTTGTTGGTGTGATGAAGTTTTGTTGGATTTGATCCATGGATTTGCTTTGCATCGAGTGGATCTAGCATCTCTACCCTTCTTCCCTTCTAATTCCTTCTTTTCCCCTCAGAATTTGGGGTTTTTCCCCAATTTTTCCGCCCAAACCCTCGATCCCTAAGTCCCTGTTCTTGGCAGAATCCCGACCACCGGAACTTCCGGCCCAGCCCGGAACTTCCGGCCCCCGGACCTTCCGGCCCAGCCCGAACTTCGGACCGGACCTTCCGCCTTGCCGGAACTTCCAGCCTAGAAAGAAAGGTCGCAGATCTTGGTGACCCCGCTTCTTCAAAGAACTTCTCGGTGCAGCGGCATCTTCGCCAACATACTGAAGACCGTGCATCACATCATCGTCCACATTCGCATCCGTTTGGAACCTCTACCGTAAGCAAGGACGGTAATCTCGACGACATCTTTGTCCAAACCTTGCCATTGCATTGATAAACACCATAGCCATCTTTTGCGTTGCTTACCCATCGAGACTAGCCATTGAGTATTGCAGCCAACGTGACTTGTGCACATTAGTGATCATACTCCATAGCATACATACCATCCCACCGTGATGCATATCTTGGAATCCATTTGTGTGTCACAAAGTTGTCATAGCATACACAATTGCTATCTTCGTTCGTGAAGTTTTGCATGAGAAAAGAGCTCAAAAGTGAAAGAGCCACCCAAGCTTTTAACCAAAGAGGAAAGATAAGCAAAGAGCTTATGAGCAAGAACCATAGCATCATACTACATTAAGATTGTCATATTAGATCATCTTGGATCATCGCACAGAAATACCATACGTATAACATACGTGGGATAGAGATAGTTACATTTTTGCCTAGTAGGTTGTGCACAAGTTCCATATCCGCCTATTGTGCAATCCTGCTAGCGTCTCTCTAGTATTGTGCAACAAGAGCATTTTCGTGGATTCCACATTTTGGCTCATTTTTGGTTTGCACAATCCCACTTATCTATTTGCGTGTGTGTTTCCGTGTACCCCTACTTGCTTGGTCTACTTGTTACATTTGCAAATTTGTGAATCTTTTCCAACATTATTGAATCTCACTTACAATTACATCAAATTTTGTACCTCCATCCTCACCAAGCTCCACCATAAGCTTTTATTTGTGTAGGTGCGAGAACCGACAAGGATTGGTACCAATAGTGCTATTTCATTGTCCGCATTTGAGTGAACTTGATTCATCATCAACATCGGTCAAAGGTACATTGGTATAAGTTCTTCTCCTTCTACCACTCACATCTTTTGCTTGGAATGATGGATAGGCCAAGTACCTCTACCAACCCACTCTTCATCGAGCAAGACGATGACATGTCTTCATTCGTCACCAAGAGCCACCTCTTTGGTGCACAACGAGCGTTACATCAAGAGCAACAAGCAATGAGTGACCGCATCGACAACCTCGCCACCGACTTGCGACTCTCCGAGCAACGTACAAGAGACTACTTCGACAACAAGTTCGACGCCCACAAGCAAGAGAATGATGCAAGAATGGACGAGATCCGTTCCTTGATGAGGAACTGACATCATTCCACTTCTTCATCATCAAGACGGAGCCGCTCGAGTCGACACTCCGGCGACACCTTCCACGATTCAAGTACACCGTCATCGAACACCCTTCGACGAGCCGCGCGTCAAGACCGTCTTGCATCTCACAACCCGCTACATGACAAGTGATGAGGACATGACTACCTTGGATAAGACCAAAAATATATGCATACATGCATATTTGTCAGGTGATTTCTAGTGCAAACTATGCAATAATTTATTTATGTCATCCAGGACAAAAATACTTCACAAACTTTTCTGCCATGTCTAATTGCAGGTGTATGGGACATTTGTACAATACACATATGAAGATAAGGGAGAAAGAGATGTTTACTTGCTGTTCAAAAAGTTCTCTCACGTCACTTTTGGCCCAAGAGAAGATAGAGTCCAAGTCTCTCACGTTCTGGATTCAGATTCGGACTGCACATACATACTTGACTCAAAACATCAACAACGTTTTCATGCGGACTCTGAATTGGGTGATTCTTTTTTTGTTGGAAAGTAGATTTCATGCACTTTCCAACCCAATTGGAATCACCTTAAAATCCGTCCGGAGCGTTGAGTTATGGACGAAACAATCTGAAGCTGCACCAGAATCCGATTCAAACTACAAGTCCAAAGGTGTTACGTCACCTCCACTTGGGCCCATTGGCCTTGTACGACCTAGGGTTAGTTTTAGGCTGCCTTGGGACGTCCTCCCGCCTCCTTGGCCGCCACCTCATGCTCCTATATAAATAGATCCATCTAGTAGCTTTTCCCTTGGGATTTGTTTAGTTAAAAGTTAGCCATTGCAATTTCGTGTACTTCGTTTGTGTCCAACGACCAGACCAAGGCCGCTTACGGATCCCCACTGTTATCAATACTTCATATATATTCGCAATATTCAGATTGCTTTATCATATTCTTGCTCGTTCTTCGATTGCGTGCAGGATAGACCTTCGTGGTCAGGCTGATTGTGCTTCCAGCATCGTCAGTAACCTCGGGAGATTGGTTTAGCGATTGCTAAGGCAGAACGTCGTGCACGTTTGTAGTCGGATCGTCAAAGTCGACTCCACCAAATCGATAGTTATCATCTCATCGAAAGATGAGGACACCCTCGCCTCTATTAAGTGGTATCAGTTTTCAGGTTGCTCGGTGAGAATTTCCAGTTTTCCCTAGATTAGATTTATTTTCTTACCTGTTGTCCAAGAAAAAGCCACAAAAAAAGTTAGATCTATTCATCCTTTGTCCAAGCCAGTCTGAGCCTTTGCAATTTTCTTTTCATTGTTTGCATTATTGAATTATCGGTTGCATCGTTCGTGTCTAGTTGCTGGTCTTAGTGTCTAGTTCGTTTAGAGTTTCGAGTTCTGTTCACATTAGTCACGCCGCCGCTGCATCGTTATCCCTTCCGTTGTCCACCACCTATCCATCAATTGCCACCACGTGCTACCCACCATTCATTGTCATGATCAAAGTTAAGATCGTTCACATCTTCACTTGATCCAATCTGCATCTTATCTAGTTTGTTTGGAAAGAGGGAGAGAGAAAACAAAAAGAGAAAAAAAGTAAAAAAAAGTCAAAGAAAAAAAAGAGAGAAAGAAAAAGGAAAAAAAGTGTGAGAAAAAAAGAGAGAAGAAAAAAAAACAAAGTTCGGATCTATCTAGACTCAATCTCGTAGCTGAATTCGGATTGGAATCTGTTTTGTGCACTGTTCAGTAAAACAGGCATAACTTCCTCATACGAAGTCCGTTTTGGCTCCGTGAGACGAGCCGCATCTAAATAGTTGCAGAAGCTATTTCAAAATTTGGCACCTCAAAATCGGCTTCTAAATAGGTCTTTTTGCCCTCCGAAGTTCGTGAACACAGCTTATTCCAGTTTTTCAAACCTGTTTTAGAATATTTTTTTGACTCCTCATATCAACTCGGAATTGAGTGATTCTTTTTGCATTGGAAAGCTTGAGTTAGTAGCATTCTTTGAAAAAAGTTATCAGAAAATTGGCTCAAACTTTTCAAGAGGAAAATTAGAGAGAGAGTTGTTGTATATCCCGCTTGGCGCTTGTTTTCATCATTATCTTTACTGCAGTTGTGATCTTCACTTATATCTTGCTGTCCAGAGCTACTTATTATCCTTCATTGATGCTAGTTGTGCTACGCCGTGACCTCATTAGTGTTCTAGGCTCGCGTCTCTAGTCCGGTCTAGCCTAGGACCAGCACAGTACCGTCGTTGAGCGTTTATTCAACATTGCATCTTTGAATTGATTATTGCTAAAATAAAATTGCTACCATATATAGCCAACCCAGCTCCACATATTTCTACACCGTGTATAAGTACGTTCCCCTGGCAATCGCTTTACACAATCTTCAGAGTTACTTGTGATGCGGAGCATACCACGTTCATCCCCATGTACACTCCGACTACCCTCCAAGCCCCAAGGATACATAAGATGAGACCTCGACTATTCGCCATTGGACACAAGGTGAACCTGCTCCTAAATGCTTCCCTTTCCATTCGTGTGAGACATGGTTGCTACCTAATGCAAGGACACTATGCATGCCTAGGTACCAAGGAGACCCTCTCGGAGATGCTCGGAATGATGGACAAGTCCCCAAGTACAAGGATGAAGAGAAGCATGGAAAAAGGGAAAGTTCACCTTCCAGGCCCCGGACATCCGGCCAAGACCCCAGACATCCGGCCCTTGGAGATGCCAACACAGCAGCCGCAGCCCTGCCAGGAAAACTACAGGGCCCGGACATCCGGCCCCCAGGCCTCGGACATCCAGCCTCCCACGAAGCCCCGAATATCCGGCCACTCGCCCAGAAATCCGGCGACACGCACCTGAACCTACAGAAGTCTGCCCCGCCAGCCCGGGCATCCGGCCCCCTAGCCCGGACATCCGACATCTCCCGAAACCCCGGACATCCGGCCCGACGCCCGGACATCCGGCTCCGCTGTCTCACAAGCAAGAAGGGTCAAGCCCATGTACCTCTTCGCCCCCCTAGACTATATATACTCCATCCCCTTCCTCTTTCGAGGGTCAGCTTAGGTTTGGCTCATGTTTGTGTGAGAGTCTTTCTCATCCACTTGGTTACTTCTCCTCGGAGCTCAGGACCTGATGAGGACATCAATACCATTGTTACACCCACAGCCCCTACTGCTACATATACTGGACCAATTACTAGAGCTCGCGCACGCCAATTAAATTATCAGGTACTTTCGTTTCTTGGTAATGATTCTAATGTTCATGAGAATATGATGCTGCCTAAATTGGATACATTTGTTTTGCTTACAAATGAAGGCCCTAGCTTGGAGAAGGATGGACATTGGAGCAAGAACAAGCATGGAGATAATGCCATGCAAGGAGAACAAGAACGGAGTTACAAGTGATGATTCAGGACTTTGAAGCCACCCTAATGAGTGCATGAGGCCTTGGACGAAATATACAAGATGCCACTTCATAATATTCGTCCATAGGCTATTCTAGGTGCTTCGTCACCTTATTATTGGGCCAGGCCCATGTAATTTTGAAATACTTAAGTATAGGCTGTTTTAGAGTCCGTATGTGTGGGGAAACAAGAGTTAGGGTTGATTTGGACCCCTCCACCAAGGGCCACGAAATTCCCCTCTTCCTCCATATATACAGCCCTTAGGGCACCGTTTAGACCTTGGGTTTTGTTTAGATTAAAAGTTCGCCATAGCTGCAACTTCGCGTGCATTTCGCTTGTGTTCAACGACTGCACAAAGCGCCACAGAACCCCACCTTGATCAATAAAGCTTTCATCTTATATTCGCAATATCCAGATTGCAATCTCAGTTTCTTGCTTGTTCTTCGCTTGCTCGCAGGAAGCAGACCCTCGTGGTCGTTGATCGTGCTCGGCGTGGTCAATAACCTCTCGGAGTTGGTTTAGCGATTGCTAAGGCGCGACGTCCTCACACGTTCGTAGTCGGATCGTCAAAGTCGACTTCCTCCAAAGCGAAAACCACATCTCATCGAAAGACGGGACACCTTTGTCTCTATCAGGACCTCTTCGGAGAAGATCCCCCAAGAGGATTCAAGACCCCCTTCTAGGGTGGACCCCATCAAGACCTCCTCTCGAGAAGAACGGCTACTCGTGTATCCTTACCTTTGTTGATCTTGAATCTTGTGCCACCTTATGTGATCGGTGATCTAGCACTTGTGTGATTGATCTCTTGTTGGTTTAGTGATTTCTCTCTCGTTTCCTCCGTGTTTCCCTCTTGTTCTTCCGCGTGTTCTTCGTGATTCCCCGTAGGATCCGCTCCAACGTGAAAGATCATCCACGTAGGGTTCCGCCCTACATCATCTTGGTATCATGAGCCACGTTGATCACGTTTTTGGAGCCCCTACCCCGTGATTTCTAGCTTGATTTTGTTGAATTCGTCCTAAATCCGAAAATCCCCACCAAAAATAGCCCCAATTTTTTTTGTGATTTGTTAGTTTTGATGATGTTTTGTTGATTTTGATCCATGGATTTGCTTGGTTTCAAGTGGATCTAGCATCTCCCCAAGTTTCCCCATCTTTCCTCCACGAAATCCATCAAATTTTGCCCCCGAAATCATCAATTTCCGCCACCAATTCGAAAATTTCCGCCCAAACGAGATCTGGATTAAATCGGGCCGACATCCGAACCTCAGCCGACATCCGGCCATCTGGCTGGACATCCGGCCCCAAGCCGACATCCGCCCCGAGCACCAAATCCGCTCGGTTCGGACATACACCTCGAAATCCGGCCCTACCCGGATATCCGCCCCAGAGATTTCAGCCTCCCGTTTCACCGCTTTGTCCATAACTAATTCATCCGAGTCCTTTTGACGTTCTTTAGCTCGCTTTGAAGCTATTGACATCCCCATCCCATAAAAATACTACCACCACCATTTGACTCCATCAAATTTTTGAAACTTTGGCATCTTTGCCTAGGGCTTCCACCACATCCTCCGCATAAACACCACCGACTTCCAAACCTAACCAATTTTGTTCCCTTTGCATTTGAGGTTGTTTGAGTTGTGATTCAAGTCTCCTAAGGTGTTTAGGCTACTTAGGACGGTTGCATCTTCATCAACCACCACCACCACCATAACTTCCGTGATAGGCTTGCCCACCATACACTTCAACCACCTCAACTTAACCCAATAGTTGTTTGAGCTTGTTTGAGTTGTGTCTTGTGTCTCCTAAGGTGTTTCGCCACTTAGGGACGACAACTTCAACTCCGACACGTGTATAGCCCATCATTCCACTTCCGCATTGCCAAGTGCAAACCACCACCGCATTCCCGCTACCACCATTTTGACATTTGACGCTTGAGATTTTGAGTTCGCGGTTTTCCGCTTCCTAAGGTGTTTCGCCACTTAGGGACGAGTCTCCATCATCTTGGTATCTACATCAAGAACACCGCTACTCATCATCGCCGGACGGTAACCTCCATATCATCTTGGTATCGTGGTATCCCTCCATTGTATATTCCCTTGCCATTGCATTGTTAACCCCTAGCATTACTTTTATGTTACTTGCCTATCGAGACTAGCCATTTGAGTATTGCCGGCAACGTTACTTGTGCACATTAGTGATCATACTTCCCATAGCATATATACCATATCATCGTGGTGCATATATTGGTATCATATCTTGTGTCACAAGTTTGTTCCCGCATATACACAATTGCTATCTTGGTTTGTGCATCGTGCAAAGTGGCCATACAAAAAAAAGGAAAAAAAAGCTTTTAAGCACAAGAAAGAGAGCAAAGAAGCTTGTAAGCAAGTGCCATAGAATCATACCACATTGCACATAAGATTGTCATATCCGATCATCTTGGATCATCTTGAGAGAAACACCGGGAGCTATACATACATAGCATACTTGGGATAGAAGTTTATCCATTTTGCATCTTATAGGTTGTGCACAAGTGTCGTATCCGCCTATTGAGCAATCGTGCTAGCGTCTCTCTTGAGTTGTGCAACACGAGAGTTTTCCGTGGATTCCACATTTTGTGCTCATTCCTTGGTTGCACGACCCCATTTATCTATCCGTGTGTGTTTCCGTGTGCCATTCTTTGCTATTGGTCCATTTGTTTCACTTGCGAATTTGTGAATCTCATTCAACATTATTGACTCTTGCTAACATTTTGCATTAAATTTTTGTGCCACTATCCTCACCGAGTGATGAGGACATCAATACCATTGTTACACCCACAGCCCCTACTGCTACATATACTGGACCAATTACTAGAGCTCGCGCACGCCAATTAAATTATCAGGTACTTACGTTTCTTGGTAATGATTCTAATGTCCATGAGAATATGATGCTGCCTAAATTGGATACATTTGTTTTGCTTACAAATGAAGGCCCTAGCTTGGAGAAGGATGGACATTGGAGCAAGAACCAGCATGGAGATAATGCCATGCGCAAGGGGAACAAGAACGGAGTTACAAGTGATGATTTCAGGACTTTGAAGCCACCATAATGGGTGCATGAAGCCTTGGACGAAATATACAAGATGCTACTTCATAAATGTCGTCCCGAGGCTATTCTAGGTGCTGCGTCACCTTATTAGTGGGCCAGGCCCTTGTAATTTCGAAATACACAAGTATAGGCTATTTTTAGAGTCCGTATGTGTGGGGAAACAAGAGATAGGGTTGATTTGGACCCTCCACCAAGGGCCACGAAATTCCCCCTCTTCCTCCATATATACAGCCCTTAGGGCACCGTTTAGACCTTGGGTTTTGTTTAGATTAAAAGTTCGCCATAGCTGCAACTTCGCGCATTTCGCTTGTGTTCAACGACTGCATAAAGGCGCCACAGAACCCCACCTTGATCAATAAAGCTTTCATCTTATATTCGCGATATCCAGATTGCAATCTCAGTTTCTTGCTTGTTCTTCGCTTGCTCGCAGGAAGCAGACCCTCGTGGTCGTTGATCGTGCTCGGCGTGGTCAATAACCTCTCGGAGTTGGTTTAGCGATTGCTAAGGCGCGACGTCCTCGCACGTCAGTAGTCGGATCGTCAAAGTCGACTTCCTCCAAAGCGAAAACAAACATCTCATCGAAGACGGGACACCTTTGCCTCTATCAAGTGGTATCAGATTTTCAGGTTGCTCGGTGAGATTTTACAGTTTTTTCGAGATTAGATCAAGTCTGTTCTTCATACCTAAAGTCCACGAAAAAGCCGAAAAAAAATTAGGTTAGTTCATCATATCCGAACCAATCGAGCCTTTGCATAATCTTTTAGGGTTTTTGCTTTGTTGAATTTGCGGTTGCATCGTCGTGTCAAGTTGCTGGTCTTAGAGTCTAGTCTTTTAGAGTTTCGAGTTCGGTCATAAGTGGTCACGCCACGCCGCACCATCATCATCGCCTTGCCATCTACCACCATTGCTTATCCGCCACCGCCTGAATCCGTATCCATATACCACCACCAATCCGTATCCATATACCACCACCAATCCGTATCCATATACCACCACCGCTGCCATATACCACCACCATATATCCACCACCAATCCGAGTTCCTTGCATATTAGGTTTGTTTTGAGATCCATCTAGTTTCGATTCGTGTTTCCTTGCGGAGTAGGTTTCAAAAAAAGAGTCCGAAACCACCCTCCGTTTAGGCCCAAAATTTTTCAAAACGCACTTGTCGAAAATTTTTCGGCTATCCTATTTTAGGTGTTTCTAAGTGTATTGAGACGATCGCCGTTATAGAAAGTTTTTTGACCCGCTTCAGCTTTTTGGGTCGGGCGGCAAAAAAAAAATTTTGTCGAAAAAATTTCGTGCCCATCTGTCGGTTTGACACTGGGAAGAGTTTTGAGACACTCGCCATTATAGTGATTTTTCGCAAAAAAAAAAAAAAAAAAGCAGCGCAAAAAAAAATAGCGAAAAAAAAATTTCCAGAGTGTGCTTTTCCCTTGTTTACGTGCAGCGCCGTGATTTTGTTAGTGTTCTCGGCTCGCGTCTCTAGCACGGTCTAGCCTAGGACCAACACAAGACCGTCGTTGAGCGCTTATTCAACTTTGCATCTCTGAATTGATTATTGCTGACCCTTTTGCTACCATATTATAAGCCTTCCCAGCTCCACATACATCTACATCGTGCGTTTGACTCTCCCCGTAATCGCTCTATCCAAGCTTTGAGAGTTTTGACTACATCGGTTGCCGATCACCTTTCTTCTTTGGGTAAGAACTGGTAAGAATTTGAGATTTGCTTGACGGATTTGTGACTGTCCACCACACCACCACCGACACTTCCTAGTAGTCCGTCAATCATATTCTTGTGTGTTTCTATTGTTGCTAACCATGGCAGGATCACAAGCCGGCGGATCGACCGGGAGAACATGACAAACAAAGCGCTACATGATAAGTTTCAACAAATGATGAGTGGGCAGGTGGAAGATGTGCTAAATAGATTTGAAGAGGCCATGGAGAAGATAGATGGCATTGAGAAGGCGTTCAAACAAAGCTCGATAACAAGTTTAATGAATTACTCGCTGCGTCTACCACCACCACCACCGTGCACCTAACGCACCTCTACTACAACAACAAGGACTACCTCCACATCGTGAAACAGCCCTCCGCCGAGCTTCCCGTGTCCCTCTTCACCGCCAAGCTGCTGGTGCTGCTGTTGATACTTCGTGGCTCCTGCTGCTGCGGTGGGGAGGATGATTATGTAAGAGCTTACGAGGATGAGGTTGATCAACATCGAACTACGTGCAACCACCAGCACCACAACCACCAGGTCGCCCACATGCAAATAATGGCAATGTTGGGCTCCCCTTCAGTACGAGATCATGACCATCTCCCTAAACTGAAATTGAATATTCTACCATTTGAGGGTAGATATGTTCCTGATATATATCTTACTTGGGAGTTAGAAACTGAACAACGATTTACATGTTTACAATATCCCGAGGAGAGACGTGTTCTCGCTGCTGTTTGTGCTTTCACTAGCTTTGCATGTGTTTGGTGGTCGAACATTGTAGATTATATCCTGTTCCAGCTACTTGGGCTGCTTTGAAAACTGCTATGCGTACTCGTTGGGTTCCACCATATTATCAGCGTGAATTACTTCAAAATTGCAGCGCTTAAGACAAGGAAAAATTCGTAGAAGAATATTATCAGGAATTACAAACTGGCTTGATTAGATGTGGTATTGTTGAGGAGAATGAAGCTATGCTTGCACGTTTTCGGGTGGATTAAATAGAGAGATTCAGACCATTCTAGACTACAAGGATTATAATAATATCACTCGATTATTCCATCTTGCTTGTAAAGCTGAACGTGAAGTGCAGGATCGATGTGCCTTGGCGCGGACTAACTTTTCTCGCAGGTCGACCTTCATCATGGACACCACGTGCATCATCTACTTCCACACGTTCTACTACACGGCACCTCCGCCGGCTGCCACCTCCAACCGTGATACAAGAAAGCAGGCACAACCACCACTATCGCCAAGAGTACACTGCTGGGCCTACAGAGCTCTTCTTCTTCCATGGCGTCAACAGGGCACACAAGTGATATTATTTGTCGTCGTTGTAAGGGAAGAGGACATTTTTGAGAGAATGCCAATCTCAGCGTGTGATGATTGCTACGAGGATGGTGGGTATGAGTCTGCTAGTGACTATGATGAAGAGACTTTGGCTCTTATTACACATGAAGAACACGGTGGAGATGATTCTGATCTTGAGACGCAATACATGGCTGTGAAGATCTTGACAGGTATGAATGTTTAGTTGCTCAACGTGTTTTGAGTGTGCAGGTTACACAAGCTGAGCAAAATCAGAGGCATAACTTGTTCCATACAAAGGAGTTGTGAAGGAACGTTCTATTCAAGGCCATCATAGATGGAGGAGCTGCAACAACTTGGCTAGCATGGATATGGTGGAGAAGCTTTCTCTCACCACAAGACCACATCCACATCCTTACTACATCCAATGGTTCAACAACAGCGGCAAGGTTAAGGTAACACGTCTGTTCGTGTGCATTTTAGTATCTCTACATATGCTGATTATGTTGATTGTGATGTGGTACCTATGCAAGCATGTTCCTTATTACTTGGTAGACCATGGCAATTTGATAAAATTCTGTACACCATGGTAGAAACAATCAGTATACTCTTGTTCACAAGGATAAAAATATTACTTTGCTTCCTATGACTCTGATTCGATTTTGAAAGATGATATTAATAGAGCTAATAAAGCAAAACAGGAGAAAATAAGAGTGAAAATCAGATTGTGGCAAAAGAATTTGATCAACAAATGAAGCCTAATAATAAACCATCTAATGTTGCTTCGAAATTAAACTGAAAAGTGCATGTTTATTTGCCACCAAATCTGATATTGATGAGCTAGATTCTAGCAAATCTGTTTGCTATGCTTTTGTGTGCAAAGAGGCATTATTTTCATTCGAGGACGTGCCTTCCTCTTTGCCCCTCGCTGTCACTAACATTTTGCGGGAGTTCACGACGTCTTCCCACAAGACGTGCCACCGGATTACCACCTATTCGAGGGATTGAGCATCAAATTGACTTAACTCCGGTGCATCGCTACCCAACCGTGCACCATACCGCACCAATCCGGAGGAGACGAAGGAGATTATCGTCAAGTACGTGAACTGCTCGACAAAGGTTATATCGCGAATCTCTTAGTCCTTGTGCTGTTCCTATTATACTAGTGCCTAAAAAGGATGGTACGTCGTGTATGTGTGTTGATTGTAGAGGCATTAATAATATTACTATTAGTTATCGTCATCCTATTCCTAGGCTAGATGATATGCTTGATGAATTGAGTGGCTCTACAATATTCTCCAAAGTTGATTTATAGTGGATACCATCAAATTCGTATGAAATTGGGAGATGAATGGAAAACAGCATTTAAAACTAAGTTTGGATTATATGAGTGGTTAGTCATGCCTTTTGGGTTAACTAATGCACCTAGTACTTTCATGAGATTAATGAACGAAGTTTTACGTGCTTTCATTGGATGATTTGTGGTAGTTTACTTTGATGATATACTGATTTATAGCAAATCTTTGGAAGAACATTTGGAGCATTTACGTGTTGTTTTTAATGCTCTACGTGATGCACGCTTGTTTGGTAACCTTGGGAAGTGCACCTTTTGCACCGACCGAGTATCTTTTCTTGGCTATGTTGTTACTCCACAGGAATTGAAGTTGATAAAGCCAAGATTGAAGCTATTGAGAGTTGGCCGCAGCCCAAAACGGTCACACAAGTGAGGAGTTTTCTTGGACTCGCTGGTTTCTATAGGCGTTTGTGAGAGACTTTAGCACCATTGCTGCACCTCTCAATGAGCTTACAAAGAAGGATGTGCCTTTTGTTTGGGGTACCGCATGGAAGAAGCCTTCACGGTATTGAAAGATAAGTTGACACATGCTCCTTTACTCCAACTTCGACTTTAATAAGACTTTTGAGCTTGAATGTGATGCTAGTGGATTTGGATTAGGAGGTGTGTTATTACAAGATGGCAAACCTGTTGCATACTTTTCGAAAAATTGAGTGGGCCTAGTCTGAACTATTCTACTTATGACAAAGAATTATATGCTCTTGTTCGGACTTTAGAGACATGGCAACATTATTTATAGCCCAAAGAATTTGTTGTACATTCTGATCATGAATCTTTGAAACATATTAAAAGTCAAGCTAAGCTGAATCGTAGACATGCTAAATGGGTTGAATTCATTGAGACTTTCCCTTATGTCATTAAACACAAGAAGGGTAAAGAAAATGTTATTCTTGATGCTTTGTCTCGTCGATATACTATGCTTTCACAACTTGACTTCAAAATATTTGGTTTGGAGACCATCAAAGATCAATATGTGCATGATGCTGATTTTAAAGATGTAATGCAGAATTGTAAAGAAGGAAGAACATGGAACAAGTTCGTTATTAATGATGGTTTTGTGTTCCGTGCTAACAAGCTATGCATTCCTGCTAGCTCTGTTCGTCTTTTGTTGTTGCAGGAGGCGCATGGAGGAGGATTAATGGGACACTTTGGCGTCAAGAAGACGGAGGATATACTTGCTACACATTTCTTTTGGCCAAAGATGAGACGGGATGTTGAGCGTTTTGTTGCTCGCTGCACTACATGTCAAAAAGCTAAGTCACGACTCAATCCTCATGGTTTATATATGCCTTTGCTCGTGCCTAGTGTTCCTTGGGAGGATATATCTATGGACTTTGTTTTAGGTTTACCTCGAACAAAGAAGGGAGGATAGCATATTTGTTGTCGTGGATAGATTCTCGAAGATGGCACACTTTATACCATGTCATAAAAGCGATGATGCTGTTAATGTTGCTGATTTATTCTTTCGTGAAATTATTCGCTTGCATGGTGTGCCAAATACTATTGTTTCAGATCGTGATACTAAATTTCTGAGCCACTTTTGGAGATGTTTATGGGCTAAGTTGGGGACTAAACTGCTTTTTAGTACTACTTGTCACCCCCAAACTGATGGACAAACTGAAGTAGTCAATAGAACATTGTCTACTATGCTTAGGGCTGTTTTGAAGAATAATAAGAAAATGTGGGAAGAATGCTTGCCTCATATTGAATTTGCTTATAATCGTTCATTGCATTCTACTACTAAGATGTGCCCTTTTGAAATTGTGTATGGCTTCCTACCTCGTGCACCTATTGATTTGTTGCCTCTTCCATCTTCGGAGAAGGTTAATTTTGATGCTAAAGAACGTGCTGAATTGATTTTAAAATGCATGAGATAACTAAGGAAAACATTGAGCGTATGAATGCTAAATATAAACATCTTTGGAGATAACGGTAGAAAACATGTTGTCTTTGCACTGGAGATCTTGTTTGGTTACATTTGCGTAAGGATAGGTTTCCTAATTTGCGCAAATCAAAGCTAATGCCACGTGCTGATGGTCCATTTAAGGTGTTAGAGAAAATAAATGATAATGCATATAAACTTGAGCTTCCTGCAGATTTTGGGGTTAGTCCCACTTTTAACATTGCAGATTTGAAGCCTTATTTGGGTGAGGAATATGAGCTTCCGTCGAGGACGACTTCATTTCAAGAAGGGGAGGATGATGAGGACATCAATACCATTGTTACACCCACAGCCCCTCTGCTACATATCTTGGACCAATTACTAGAGCTCGCAAGACGCCAATTAAATTATCGGTACTTTCGTTTCTTGGTAATGATTCTAATGTTCATGAGAATATGATGCTGCCTAAATTGGATACATTTGTTTTGCTTACAAATGAAGGCCCTAGCTTGGAGAAGGATGGACATTGAGCAAGAACCAGCATGGAGATAATGCCATGCAAGGGGAACAAGAACGGAGTTACAAGTGATGATTTCAGGACTTTGAAGCCACCATAATGGGTGCATGAAGCCTTGGACGAAATATACAAGATGCTACTTCATAAATGTCGTCCCGAGGCTATTCTAGGTGTTCGTCACCTTATTAGTGGGCCAGGCCCTTGTAATTTCGAAATACACAAGTATAGGCTATTTTAGAGTCCGTATGTGTGGGGAAACAAGAGATAGGGTTGATTTGGACCCTCCACCAAGGGCCACGAAATTCCCCCTCTTCCTCCATATATACAGCCCTTAGGGCACCGTTTAGACCTTGGGTTTTGTTTAGATTAAAAGTTCGCCATAGCTGCAACTTCCGCATTTCGTTTGTGTTCAACGACTGGACAAAGCGCCACAGTAACCCCACCTTGATCAATAAAGCTTTCATCTTATATTCGCGATATCCAGATTGCAATCTCAGTTTCTTGCTTGTTCTTCGTTTGCTCGCAGGAAACAGACCCTCGTGGTCAGGTTGATCGTGCTCCGGCGTGGTCAATAACCTCTCGGAGTTGGTTTAGCGATTGCTAAGGCGCGACGTCCTCGCACGTTCGTAGTCGGATCGTCAAAGTCGACTTCCTCCAAAGCGAAAACAAACATCTCATCGAAAGGCGGGACACCTTTGCCTCTATCACCGAGCTCCTCCATAAGCTTTACTTGTGTAGGTGTGAGAACCGACAAGGATTGGTACCAATAGTGCTATTTCATTGTCCGCATTTGAGTGAACTTGATTCATTGTCAACATCGGTCAAGGTACATTGGTATAAGTTCTTCTCTTTCTCCCACTCATATTTGCTCGAGTCTTGTGATGGATAGGCAAGGCATTTCTTCTTCGGTCCTCGACAACAACGACGGCGTGAACAACTACATCACCAAAGCGTCTATCTTCGATCTACAACGACAAGTGCAAGGCACACAATCAAGATTGCGAGAGCGCATCGAGAACATCTCCGTCGACATTCGTCACTCCGAAGCAAGGAGAAGGGACTACTTTGACAAGAAACTTGCCGCACATAAAGAGGAGCAAGATGCAAGAATGGAGGAGATTCGGACTTTGATCAAGTCTTCTTCCCCTTCGTCATCTTCAAGGCGGCGACATTCAAGCCACAAGTCTTCGGAGCGCGAAAAAGATGCAAGTGCAAATCGTCCTCGTCCACATCTACATGGCAACCACCATCACGTTCGTGATCCACATCGTCATGAAGGGCAAGTCACCTCCAAGCATCATGTGCACGACGACGACGAACGGCATCTACAACGACATCATCATCATGAAGATGCTCCGCAAGCGCAAATGCACAAGTCCTAACAAGCCCTACTTCACGCCAAGTCGAAGCTTCATAAGCATAAGAGAAGACCGCGAGACGACCACCACCAAGACGGCGCTACGGCTACATCGACCACTTCGGCATCTTCACCAAGTGTTCTCAAGGCATCTTCGCCTTTGGACGTACGGCATCTTCGCCTACTTCCCACGTGTACGCCTACATCGACTTCATCAAGTCCAAGGCGACTACCTACGAGCGAGGGCGACACTTCCATCTTCGGAAGCCCCTCAAGGAAGATGGCCGAGCATGGGAAACTCCCTTCGGTCATCGAGACGAGCTATGAGGTGCCACATCATATGGGCCTCCAACACCAAGACGGTGACAAGACGGTCGAGCAAGGGCCATCCCCTTCGACCACGGCGACGAGCGCGAACCTCTTCAACAACATGAAGATGACGCCCACATTGGACTCATACTCCGAGTCAAGCTACGCGACCGCGCATGGAGACATTTGCACTTACATCTCTCCGACACCCACGTATGTTGAGATGCCCCATTTGTCATGTGAGGAGAGCCACCACCACATGAGTGACATGAGTGACTACACCATACGTGACATTGAGAGCATTTCCTATGAGAGGATGAGTGTGACCACCACTAGCCCCACACATGAGAGCATGCCACACATCCTATGTGAGGTTGAGCGCCATTTGAGTGACTCCACCCACCATACGAAAGTGAGAGCATCCTTGAGGGAGTGAGTGAGCCACAACACTTAGTGAGTGAGGTAGTTGACACGGCACATGAGGCCACTATGATTTCTAACGACTTAACCTCTACTCCTAGCGTGTTTTCTTCTTTGGTGCTAGGTCTCCTACATGACGACATGCCTATCCTCGACGAGTCCATCCCTACATTGGAGACGACGATGGCCATGGTGGACGATGATACACCCCCCACATGGTTCCATCAAGATGAAGATGACAACGAATGGATCGTTGACACCTCACCTACAACACATGAGCGATGCTCCAAAGGTAACATAGGTGATGGTACTTCTCTTGTCCCACTAGTGGACCATCTTGACATTGATTGCTCCCATGATGTTGACCCACCTATTTATGTTGAATATGATGATGAGCATGTTGAGTTGCCTAGTTGTGATGCTATGCTCCATAGGACATCTTGTGAAAATTCTATTGGTCACTTCATGTTTGACAATCCATTGAACTTGTCATATGCTATGAGTGAGATCTCCCATATTGCCTCATTTCAATCTCAACATAGTAACTATGCATGCCCCATTAAAATAAATCCCATTTGCACTTATGGCATAGATGACGAGATGATGGTCATTGGCTTTTGCGTCTCTTGTGATGATATTGCCATGCTTCCTTTACATGATTTGCGCAATTCGTCTACTATTCCATGCCATGATCACATTGTTCCAAATATGCATTGTTTTGGATGTTGTCAATATTCTCCATGTGATGTTGCTACTCATGCTCATGAGGAGACCCCCATAGTTTCCTCATACATATTAGGAGATTTTGTTTCATCCCATACTTTGCATGATTCACATAATTGCTTGCACCTTATGCATTCCATGGATAACAATGCTCTAGATATTTCTCATGATGCATTACACAATTTGAGTCTCCATTATGCTATACATAACAACAAACCTATCATGATGGATGACATGTTTCTATATCACGCATCTCATTTATTTGAGCATTGGATATTTTGTGCTAACCGACACATGCATGTGCGCATCATGATGGATGATGTGTACATATACCATGCACACACAATTTTTCCTTTGTCTTTGTTTTGTGTAGGTACTCATGCATACTCGTCAACTTCTCAATCCCAAGAGTTGACGAAACGAGCTCTTGAGAGCAACGATGCTTTGGGATCCCGTGGACTATCCTTACCACCGTTCCCTTCGCGCAAGGACTACGCGCATCTCTTCTACTTGGCTGTCAAATGGCTTTGGGCTATATATCACTTGTTACCTTATGCCCATTCTATCGTGTTCACTTTGCATGTTATGCTTGCTCCTATGCCTTTGCCATGCAATTGTGACCCTTGCTTGCATCTACCCATGTTTCATCATTATGCCACTTCTATGCGTATTTGCATGCTTGGTGGAGATCCTTATTGCTATTGCCATGTTTATCATGTGCCCCATGCTATTGATGCTATTTTGCTCATATCTTGCCTTCATGCTTGTGACATGTCATGTGAAGTATTCATGCACACTATTTGCACCCATGTCATGATTGCCTTGATTCCTTCTAGTACGTTGCATCTTCGCACTACTAGCTTGCTTCACTTGATTGATATGATTGCTTGCTATGTTGCATCACCCATGTTCCACTATTACTTGCTTTCTTGGGTTGATGACATATATGCTCATGCCTCTCACATGATATATCTTGATCATTGTCTCTTGTGTCCATTAGTTGCCTCTCTCATATCCACTTGTATTGAGTGCAACCATACTATGCTTATTGATCTTGGAGACTTTGACATATTACTTGTGATGCATGCCTGTTTGATTGCGCCTATTGCATTTGGTTGTTCTTGCATCATATGCCTCCATACTATGAAACGCTCCCTTGTACTTTCTTATGATGAGCATGATGCATACACTTGTTGGGTATCTTACCACTGAATGATAGGTTTTGCATTACCACTCGAATGATAGTGTTTGTTATGTTCTTTCATTTTGGAGGTTTCACAAGGCGATGCCGTTATGCGACAACTTGGTCATGTGAAGGCATACACGATGTGGAACACCATCATTTGCGAGAATCTACTAAAGGTGAACTCCTTCCCTTTAAGCCATCCTCAAGTTTGCATATTGGATGGGTCACTCTTTCATTGTTGTTTCCTTCTTATTGTCTACATGATACATCTATTGGATGGAGGACCGACCTTGGAGATCGACTCTATGGACCTTCACATTGAGGAGCGCTTGGACTTATTGGATGCACCTTCGGTTTTCCACTCTTGCCACAACATCGAGCATTGGTATACCAACACCTCCATATTTGTTGATTGTGCTCATACTCATGCTCGATGGACATATCATACTCACCAGAAGTTTGCACCCTATGCATGGATTGACTCACATTATGATTGCCTTATTGCATCTTGTATTCACATGTCATCCATGACATATGAGCTTGTGCATTTCCTTAGCAAATTTGTTGTGATCTTCCTTGATGGCATATTCATACATCATGATCATATTGCCCATCATCAATTGCATGATAACATATACATATTGAGCATCCATTGTCATGTTCATGCTTTTGATGCACCATCCCATTATGACATCATTTTGCACAATGGTCACATTCATCATATCCACGACACCTTTGTGCATGCCTCGAATGAATTCGCTCCCATGAATGCTTTGCATATCATTCTAGATCATCTTGATAAGCATCATGTGTCTTGCCATGCACCATCTTGCCGCACGGACTCATATTTACTTGATGGACACCTTGTGTGTGCTAACCATTGTATTTCCAAGTGTACTTTGTGTTTGCTCCTTTTGCATGTATACCACTCCGGAGACACCTTGGAGTACTTGGATTGCGCCATGCCTTCCACTTTGTCCGACTACAAGTCCGTCCATGACAACCGTTTCCATGGTGACGAGGATCACGATCCGAGGTCGGATCTTTCCCAAGGGAGGGGAGATGATGCGGAGCATACCACGTTCATCCCCATGTACACTCCGACTACCCTCTAAGCCCCAAGGATACATAAGATGAGACCTTGACTATTCGCCATTGGACACAAGGTGAACCCGTTCCTAAATGCTTCCCCTTTCCATTCGTGTGAGACATGGTTGCTACCTAATGCAAGGACACTATGCATGCCTAGGTACCAAGGAGACCCTCTCGGAGATGCTCGGAATGATGGACAAGTCCCCAAGTACAAGGATGAAGAGAAGCACGGAAAAAGGGCAAGTTCACCTTCCAGGCCCCGGACATCCGGCCAAGACCCCGGACATCCGGCCCCTGGAGATGCCAACACAGCAGCCGCAGCCCTGCCAGGAAAACTACAGGGCCCGGACATCCGGCCTCCAGGCCCCGGACATCCGGCCTCCCACGAAGCCCCGGATATCCGGCCACTCGCCCGGAAATCCCGGCGACACGCACCCGAACCTACAGAAGTCTGCCCCGCCAGCCTGGACATCCGGCCCCCTAGCCCGGACATCCGGCATCTCCCGAAACCCCGGACATCCGGCCCGACGCCTGGACATCCGGCTCCACTGTCTGCGCCTGATAAAGGGCGAAGCCCATGTACCTCTTCGCCCCCCTAGACTATATATACTCCATCCCCTTCCTCTTTCGAGGGTCAGCTTAGGTTTAGCTCATGTTTGTGTGAGAGCCTTGCTCATCCACTTGGTTACTTCTCCTCGAGCTCAGGACCTCTTGGAGAAGATCCCCAAGCGGATTCAAGACCCCCTTCTAGGGTGGACCCCATCAAGACCTCCTCTCGGAGAAGAACGGCTACTCGTGTATCCTTACCTTTGTTGATCTTGAATCTTGTGCCACCTTATGTGATCGGTGATCTAGCACTTGTGTGATTGATCTCTTGTTGGTTTAGTGATTTCTCTCTCGTTTCCTCCGTGTTTCCCTCTTGTTCTTCCGCGTGTTCTTCGTGATTCCCCGTAGGATCCGCTCCAATGTGAAAGATCATCCACGTAGGGTTCCGCCCTACATCAACTTGACACCGCTGGTTGCCTGTCACCACCTGCTGCATGGTAAGAACTTGTAAGATATTGATATTTGCTATACTGTGAGCATTTTACCACCACATCCTAGTAGTTCATAGGAACATTATTCTCGAATTTTGTTTCTTGTTTCTACTAATCATGACAGGCTCCGGAGATAGAAGTTCTTGGATGACGGACACATCTCCACCATCACGAGAGTTGGGACAACACACACAAGCACATGGTCAGGTTATCTCTTTACCGTCATTTGAGGGTAGATTTAATCCTGCTATTTATCTTGCTTGGGAGGTTGAAGTTGAACAAGTTTTTAGTCACCATGACTTTTCTGAACTTGAGCGAGTACGAGCTGCCACTAGAGCATTTACTGGTTTTGCTTCTGTTTGGTGGAGTGTGCATTGTAAGAAAAACAATGATAACCAACCCACAACTTGGAAAGATTTGAAAGATGTAATGAGACAACAATTTTTCCCTCCTTACTATTGTCGTGAATTGCTTCGCAAATTGGAACAATTAAAACAAGGCAGTAACACTGTTCATGCTTACTACTAAGAGTTCAAATCTTATATGCATCATTGTGACATAGAAGAATCTGAGGATGATAAAATGTATAGATTTTTTGGTGGTTTGAACCATGATATCCGTGCAAGATTTCACTATATTCCTCGTTGCATTACTGGTATGTATGTTCACGCTTGTACCTTAGAGAGAGAGATACAGGAGGATGCATTGGTTGACTACAACAACTACTATTCCAGTTCATGCTCACCACCGCCGGTTGGTTCCTCCACCGTTGCACCTACTAGAGCAGCCCCACCTCAGATTGTGAGCGCGACATCATCTCAAGTGTATGGTGCATTGTCAACGCCCGTACCTACATCAGCTACGTCTTTGCGACAAGGTAACAGTAAAGGTATTAATGATATAACTTCACATGAGAATGATGCATCCCTAGTTAACTTGAGTGCATCATGTGTTGAGTTACCTGGTCATTTTAGCACATCACCTATTTTAGAGAATCTTGATACTGTCATGAATGCGTCATGTGATCAAACAACTGAAATACCAACAATTTTGAGTGCACCCATTGAATTAACTGTTGATGCAAAAGAATCATTGTTTAATCATTTTGATATGACCTCTAATCTTGGTGATGATTCTGTGTCGAATGACTTATTGCATGTTTGCTTATTTAAGTATGTTGTAGCACATAAATTTGATGCAAGTAAGGTTTATTCACCAATGTTGGTATGGTTTAATGATGAACATTGTCAATCTTTTGAAATGAATAAGAGCTTCACTTATATGTGCAAACTGAGTTGCAATATTTTCATGCCTTCTACTTCTTGTGATAATGTTTTGGCTTTAGATTTTATGAACTATGCAAGTTACTCATCTATTCATGTGTCATATGTGCAAAAATCAAGGTAAAAATGGATGACATATACATATACAACATGTACACCTTGTCTCTTTTGTTAGCCACATTTCAGACTAAGCAACGCCGAGGACGGCTTTGTTTTCAAGAAGTGGAGGATGATGAGGACATGACTACCTTGGATAAGACCAAAAATATTGCATACATGCATATTTGTCAGGTGATTTCTAGTGCAAACTATGCAATAATTTATTTATGTCATCCAGGACAAAAATACTTCACAAACTTTTGTGCCATGTCTAATTGCAGGTGTATGGGACATTTGTACAATACACATATGAAGATAAGGGAGAAAGAGATGTTTACTTGCTGTTCAAAAAGTTCTCTCACGTCACTTTTGGCCCAAGAGAAGATAGAGTCCAAGTCTCTCACGTTCTGGATTCAGATTCGGACTGCACAGACAAACTTGACTCAAAACACCAACAACTTTTTCATACGGACTCCGAATTGGGTGTTTCCTTTTGGTTGGAAAGTAGATTTCATGTTCTTTCCAACCCAATTGGAATCACCTTAAAATCCGTCTGGAGCGTTGAGTTATGGATGAAACAATCTGACGCTGCACCAGAATCCGAGTCAAACTACAAGTCCAAAGGTGTTACATCACCTCCACTTGGGCCCATTGGCCTTGTACGACCTAGGGTTAGTTTTAGGCTGCCTTGGGACGTCCTCCCACCTCCTTGGTCGCCACCCCTGATGAGGACATCAATACCATTGTTACACCCACAGCCCCTACTGCTACATATACTGGACCAATTACTAGAGCTCGCGCACGCCAATTAAATTATCAGGTACTTTCGTTTCTTGGTAATGATTCTAATGTTCATGAGAATATGATGCTGCCTAAATTGGATACATTTGTTTTGCTTACAAATGAAGGCCCTAGCTTGGAGAAGGATGGACATTGGAGCAAGAACAAGAATGGAGATAATGCCATGCTAAGGGAACAAGAACGGAGTTACAAGTGATGATTTCAGGACTTTGAAGCCACCATAATGGGTGCATGAAGCCTTGGACGAAATATACAAGATGCTACTTCATAAATGTCGTCCGAGGCTATTCTAGGTGCTCGTCACCTTATTAGTGGGCCAGGCCCTTGTAATTTTGAAATACACAAGTATAGGCTATTTTTAGAGTCCGTATGTGTGGGGAAACAAGAGATAGGGTTGATTTGGACCCCTCCACCAAGGGCCACGAAATTTCCCCTCTTCCTCCATATATACAGCCCTTAGGGCACCGTTTAGACCTTGGGTTTTGTTTAGATTAAAAGTTCGCCATAGCTGCAACTTCGCGTACTTCGTTTGTGTTCAACGACCAGACAAAGGCGTCACAGAACCCCACCTTGATCAATAAAGCTTTCATCTTATATTCGCAATATCCAGATTGCAATCTCAGTTTCTTGCTTGTTCTTCGTTTGCTCGCAGGAAACAGACCCTCGTGGTCAGGTTGATCGTGCTCTGGCGTGGTCAATAACCTCTCGGAGTGGGTTTAGCGATTGCTAAGGCGCGACGTCCTCGCACGTTCGTAGTTGGATCGTCAAAGTCGACTTCCTCCAAAGCGAAAACCACATCTCATCGAAAGACGGGACACCTTCGCCTCTATCAACCCCTTGCTCCTATATAAGTAGATCCTTCTAGTAGCTTTTCCCTTGGGATTTGTTTAGTTAAAATTTAGCCATTGCAACTTCGTGTACTTCGTTTGTGTCCAACGACCAGACCAAGGCCGCTTACGGATCCCCACCGTTATCAATACTTCATATATATTCACAATATTCAGATTGCTTTATCATATTCTTGCTCGTTCTTCGATTGCGTGCAGGAATAGACCTCGGGAGATTGGTTTAGCGATTGCTAAGGCACAACGTCGTGCACGTTTGTAGTCGGATCGTCAAAGTCGACTCCACCAAATCGATAGTTATCATCTCATCGAAAGATCGGGACACCATCGCCTCTATCAACAAGTATTCACAAGATCAAGTCGATGAACAAGTCCCTCGTCCTCAATCAAACCAAGCCGCTTTTGCCCAAGCTCAAGAACGACAACGACTAAGGCGCCAAGAGGAAGAATGGGCGCGTCTACATCAAGAGGAACAAGACGCTGAGGCTCAACGTCTTCAACATCAACAACGAGAAGCGCAAGCTCTTGAGGCGCAACGTGCCCTTCAAGATTCAAGTCGAGCCATCGCCAATCGCAATCGCGAACGGCGCAATCAAGAGGAAGCCCTTCGAGAAGAAATCCAAGAGAGGAACTACCAACCACGTGTGCAACGTCAAGTTCCTCAAGCTCCTCCAGAAGCTCGTCAAGCTCCACCTCAACCTCAAGTTCAACATGAGCAAGTTGATCATGGACTTCCTCCACACCAAGAGCAACAAGAAGATGATGGTCATCCACGTCAAGGGCGTAACTATCATCGACCACAACAATACAATGAAGAGCACCGATATGGAAAGCTCAAATTCACCATGCCCAAGTTCAATGGAAGCAATGACCCTGAAGAGTACCTCTCATGGGCATTGAAGGTCGACAAAATCTTTCGTTTGCACAACTATGAGGAAGAGAAGAAGATCGCTATGGCCTCACTTGAGTTCCAAGACTATGTGCTCATATGGTGGGAACAAATCATTGAGCGACAACAAGCAAGAGGTGAACCTCCAATCACCACTTGGGCTCAAATGAAGGATGTCATGAGAGCATGTTTTGTGCCAACCTACTACAACCGCGACCTCTTCAAGAAACTCCAACTCATCAAGCAAGGAACAAAGAGTGTTGAAGAATACTACAAGGAAATGGAGATAGCCATGATTCGAGCCCATGTGAAGGAAGATGATGAGCAAACAATGGCACGTTTCTTGAATGGACTCAATCATCCCATCAAGAAGATCGCCGACTTCCAACCCTACTCCTCTCTCATTGAGCTCGTGCATCAAGCTACAAAGGCGGAACGTCAAGTGCAAGATGACTTCAAGTACGCCAAGTACTCGTCCAAGACGTACGGCTTCTCCAACAACCAATCTTCAACAACTCCTCCAACACCAACATCAACCAAACCTTCTACAAGCAACGACGACAAGTCAAGTTACAAGAAAACTTCGGCAAGTTCAAGTCGTCTTCCTCCTACTACAAGCAACTTCAAGCCCTGTGCTTCATCATCTACTCCAAATGATGAGACCGTCAAGACAAGCTCCTTCAAGTGTTTCACTTGCAGCGGCCGAGGCCACAAGTCATATGAATGCACCAACAAGCGCACCATGATCCTCAACGACGATGGCACCTATGACTCCATGAGTGAAGGGGACATGGAAGCACTTGAGCAAGTGGCCATGCACCGGCGAGTGAACGAAGATGAAGATGATCAAGTCTTTTGTGATGAGGATTCGAGCCCCGCTCTCGTGGTCTCCAAGGTCTTGACTCTTCAACATCAACAAGAAGACGACCAAAGATGCCACATCTTCCACACAAAGGCCGGCATCAATGGGAGATCTGTCAAGGTCATCATCGACGGAGGTAGTTGCCACAACTTGGCATGTGAAGAACTATGCTCCAAGCTTCAATTGGTCAAGAGGAAGCACCCGCACCCATACAAGGTTCAATGGCTAAGTGACTCCGGCACTATACGAGTCGAGCATACGGTCCAAGTCTCTTTCAAAATCGGTGCATATGAGGACACTTTGGAGTGTGATGTGGTCCCAATGACCGTTTGCCACCTCCTTCTTGATCGACCATGGCAATTCAACCGTGGTGTCTTCCACAACGGGCGTACCAATCACTATAGCTTCAAGATGAAAGGGAAGGAATATGTGCTACGACCTATGTCTCCTAGTCAAGTGTTAGCAGACAAGCAAGCCACTCATCATGGAGACAAGAGTGAGAAAGTGATACACCAAAAAGTGAGTGAGAGCCACAAGCCAAACTTGAGCGCCTCTTCACCTAGAGAGAAAAACCTCATCCTATTTGCCACAAAAAGTGAGATGAGAGAAGTGTGTGAGAACCCATTTAGTGTGATGCACTTTGTCCTTGTGTGCAAGGATGGAGAGCCAACAACTAACACCTCTCATGAGCTACCTTTAGTGTTTCAATCTCTTTTGCAAGAATTCCAAGATGTTTTCCCCGATGATCTACCTCCGGGTCTACCTCCTCTACGAGGCATTGAACATCGGATCGATCTCATCCCCGGAGCGCCACTTCCAAACAAAGCTCCATACCGAGTGAATCCCAAAGAAACCAAGGAGATTCAAAGGCAAGTACAACAACTAATCGACAACGGTCATGTACGTGAAATCTTAAGCCCTTGTGCCGTTCCGGTTATACCTGTGCCTAAACCTGATGGAAGTTTCCGCTTGTGTTCCGATTGTAGACCTATAAATGCTATTACCGTTCGCTATAGGCATCCCATTCCTCGCTTAGATGATATGCTTGATGAACTTAGTGGAGCCAATTTGCAACAAGTGCGTAGCTTTCTTGGTCTTGCGGGTTTTTATCGTCTCTTTGTGAAAAACTTTAGCACAATTGCCGCTCCTTTGCATGCCTTGAGTAAGAAGAATACTCCTTTTGTTTGGGGAACTTTGCAATCAACCGCTTTTGATGAGCTCAAGTCTTTGCTTACTCATGCTCCTATTCTTGCTTTGCCCAATTTTGACAAAACTTTTGAGGTTCATTATGATGCAAGTGGTACCGGAATTGACGGAGTTTTGATGCAAGAAAAACGAGCCATTGCATATTTTAGCGAAAAACTCTCCGGTAATCAACTTAACTATCCCATCTATGACAAATAATTGTATGCTTTAGTGCGTGTGCTACATGTTTGGGAACATTACCTTAGACCTCATGAGTTTGTCATCCATACCGATCATGAAACGCTTAAGTACTTAAAAGGCCAAACTAAGTTGAACAAGCGTCATGCCAAATGGAGTGAATTTATTGAATCTTTTCCTTATGTCATCAAGTACATTAAGGGTAAGGAAAATGTAGTTGCCGATGCACTATCACGCATATGCATGCTTGTCACTAAACTTGAGTTGAATGTTATAGGCTTTGAGCACATAAAAGACTTGTATGCTAACGACCCATCTTTTGCTATTCCTTATGCTAAGTGTTCGACGCATACTTCTTGGGAACAATATTATATCAAGGATGGTTATCTTATGAGAGCTAACAAACTATGCATTCCCGAGTCTTCTCTTCGTTTGCTCCTTTTGCAAGAGGCTCATGGAGGCGGACTCATGGGACACTTTGGACGCGACAAGACATTCGCCACGCTCTCCAAGAACTACTTTTGGCCCAAGATGTTCCGCGACGTCTCACGCTTCACCAACCGATGCTCTACATGTCGCAAAGCTAAGTCTAAAGCTCAATCTCATGGTCTTTACATGCCTCTTCCTATTCCTTATCAACCTTGGGAAGACATTAGCATGGATTTGTACTTGGTTTGCCTCGAACTCAAAATGGAAAGGATTCCGTGTTTGTTGTCGTGGATAGATTTTCTAAGATGGCACATTTCATTCCTTGCAACAAGATAGACGATGCTTCACATATTGCAAATCTCTTTTGTAGGGAAATCTTGCGACTCCATGGAGTACCAAAGACAATCGTCTCCGATCGCGACGTCAAGTTCTTGAGTTACTTTTGGAAGACCCTATGCGCCAAGCTCGGAATCAAGCTCCTGTTCTCATCTGCATACCATCCGCAAACCGACGGCCAAACGAAGGTGATGAACCGCACACTCTCCACTCTACTTCGCGTCTTGATCAAGATGAACATCAAGGAGTGGGAGGCATGTCTACCCATCGCCGAGTACGCCTACAATCGCGCAAGACACTCGACTACCGGCAAGTCTCCCTTCGAGGTCGTCTACAGCTTCAACCTGTTGTCACCATTGGACATTCTACCACTTCCTCTACAAGAGCGCACCAACATGGATGCGAGTGCACGGGCAAGCTACATCAAGAAGATGCATGAGGATACAAGACACACAATCGAGCGCCAAGTACAACGACTAGCGACCAAGCTCAACGTCAACAAGCAACCCATGGTCTTCAACATCGGTGATCTAGTGTGGCTACACCTTCGCAAGGACCGCTTCCCCAACGAGCGTAAGTCCAAGCTTCTCCCTCGAGCCGATGGACCGTTCAAGGTGCTAGACCTACCATGAGACAAGTATAATGTGAGCGACATCTTCAACATCAAGGACCTCGCGCCGTACCATGGTGATGAAGAATCTGCTCCGAGGTCGGATCTTCCACAAGGGGGGGGGGGGGGAGATGATGCGGAGCATCCTTCGGTCATCCCCATGGACCTTCCATCAGCTATCCAAGCTCCAAGTGGACCCATGACAAGAGCAAGAGCTCGTGCTATTCAATCCGAGGTGACATCACTCCTATTCGATTTCCCCTTTCCTTCCAGTGAGACATGGCTACTACCTAAGTCCGAGACACTATGCGTGATCAGGTACAACGTTCAAGCCAAGGAACCCGGAGCTGAAGAAGAAACGACATGCGTCAACTCTCTGGACAGCCCGGAACTTCAGGCCTCAGCCCGGAACTTCCGGCCGGCCCGGAGCTTCCGGTCCCCGATGACACCGACCAGCCCGGGCGTGCCAACATTCAGTTAGCCGGAACCTGCCGGAACCGGCCGGACCTTCGGCCCCGAACTTCCGCCCGCCGGACCTTCCGGCCCCCGGAAGCCAGCCCAGCTCCACCCGCGCCAACTCTCGGCTTAGGTCGGATCCTGCCCGGACCTTCCGGCGCCCCGAACTTCTGGCCTAGCCCGGAACTTTCGGCCCACTGAAAGCAGCCACAGGCGAGGCCGGTACCTTTCGTCGATAGAACTATAAATACTCTCCCACCTCCTCCTAGTTAGGGTAGCATTGTTTTTAGCTCATCTTTGGTGTGAGAGCCCTTTGATGTGGACATCAATACCATTGTTACACCCACAGCCCCTACTGCTACATATACTGGACCAATTACTAGAGCTCGCGCACGCCAATTAAATTATCAGGTACTTTCGTTTCTTGGTAATGATTCTAATGTTCATGAGAATATGATGCTGCCTAAATTGGATACATTTGTTTTGCTTACAAATGAAAGCCCTAGCTTGGAGAAGGATGGACATTGGAGCAAGAACAAGCATGGAGATAATGCCATGCGCAAGGGGAACAAGAACGGAGTTACAAGTGATGATTTCAGGACTTTGAAGCCACCATAATGGGTCCATGAAGCCTTGGACGAAATATACAACATGCTACTTCATAAATGTCGTCTCGAGGCTATTCTAGGTGCTGCGTCACCTTATTAGTGGGCCAGGCCCATGTAATTTCGAAATACTTAAGTATAGGCAGTTTTTAGAGTCCGTATGTGTGGGGAAACAAGAGTTAGGGTTGATTTCGGACCCCTCCACCAAGGGCCACGAAATTCCCCCCCTCTTCCTCCATATATACAGCCCTTAGGGCACCGTTTAGACCTTGGGTTTTGTTTAGATTAAAAGTTCGCCATAGCTGCAACTTCGCGTGCCGTTTGTGTTCAACGACCGAGGCAAAGCGTCCAGAACCCCACCTTGATCAATAAAGCTTTCATCTTATATTCGCAATATCCAGATTGCAATCTCAGTTTCTTGCTTGTTCTTCGTTTGCTCGCAGGAAACAGGCCCTCGTGGTCAGGTTGATCGTGCTCCGGCGTGGTCAATAACCCTCGGAAGTTGGTTTAGCGATTGCTAAGGCGCGACGTCTCGCACGTTCGTAGTCGGATCGTCAAGGTCGACTCCCACAGAAGCGATAGCCACCATCTCATCGAAACATCGGGACACCTTTGCCTCTATCACCCTTGCTCATCCTCTTGGTACTTCTCCTCGGAGTTCACGACCTCTTCGGAGAATATCCCCCAAGCGGATTCAAGACCCCCTCTAGGGTGGACCCCCTCACGGAGAAGATCGGCTACTCGTGTATCTTTCCTTTGTTGATTTTGAATCTCGTGCTACCTTATGTGTTCGGTGATCTAGCCCTTGTGTAATCGAAACTTGTCGGTTTAGTGTTCCTCTTTTGTGCTTTCCCTTGTGTTCTTCCACCCGTTCGTCGTGTTTCCCCCGTAGGATCCCCTCCAAACGTGAAAGATCTCCGATTAGGGTTCCGCCCTACATCAGGATGTGGATGTGGTCTTGTGGTGAGAGATAGCTTCTCCACCATCTCCATGCTAGCCAAGTTGTTGCAGCTCCCTCCATCTATGATGACGCGAATAGAACGTTCCTTCACAACTCCCTTTGTATGGAACAAATTATGCCTCTGATTTTGCTCAGCTTGTGTAACCTGCACACTCAAAACACGTTGAGCAACTAAACATTCATACCTGTCAGCATCTTCAGCAGCCATGTATTGCGTCTCATGATCAGAATCATCTCCATCGTGTTCTTCATGTGTAATAAGAGCCAAAGTCTCCTCATCATAGTCACTAGCGGACTCATACCCACCATCCTCAGTAACAATCATCACACGCTTAGATGGGCATTCTCTCGCATAATGACCTCCACCCTTGCAACGTCGACAAATAATATCATGTGTTTGCCATGTTGATGCCATGGATGAAGAAGAGCTCTTTGCAGGCCCAGAAGGTGTGCTCTTGGCAGATAGTGGTGATTGTGCCTGCTTTATTGTATCACGGTTGGAGGTGGTAGCCGACGGAGGTGCCGGTGTAGCAGAACATGTGGAAGTAGATGATGCACGTGGTGTCCATGATGAAGGTCGACCTGCAGAAAACTTAGTCCGCGCCAATGCCTGTCGATCCTGCACTTCACGTTCTTCTTTACAAGCAAGATGGAAAATAATCGAGTGATATTATTATAATCCTTGTAGTCTAGAATGGTCTGAATCTCTCTATTTAATCCACCCAGAAAACGTACAAGAATAGCTTCATTCTCCTCAACAATACCACATCTAATCAAGCCAGTTTGTAATTCCTGATAATATTCTTCTACCGAATTTTTTCCTTGTCTTAAGCGCTGTAATTTTTGAAGTAATTCACGTTGATAATATGGTGGAACCCAACGAGTACGCATAGCAGTTTTCAAAGAAGCCCAAGTAGCTGGAACAGGATATAATCGACAATGTTCAGACCACCAAACACATGCAAAGCTAGTGAAAGCACAAACAGCAGCAGGAACACGTCTCTCCTCAGGATATTGTAAACATGTAAATCATTGTTCAGTTTATAACTCCCAAGTAAGATATATATCAGGAACATATCTACCCTCAAATGGTGGAATATTCAATTTTAGTTTAGGGAGATGGTCATGATCTCGTACCTGAGGGAGAGCCCGAACATTGCCATTATTTGCATGTGGATGACCTGGTGGTTGTGGTGCTGGTGGTTGCACGTAGTTCTGATTGTCATCAACCTCATCCTCGTAATCTCCCACATAATCATCCTCCTCCACATCAGCAGCAGGAACCACAGAAGTTTCAACAGCAGCACCAGCAGTTTGGCCAGGCTGAAGAGGGACACGGCTCGCTCGGCGGAGGGCTGTTTCCCGACGTGGAGGTAGTCGGTGTTGTTGTTGTTGTTGTTGTAGAGGTGCGGCAGGTGCAGCCGGTGGTGGTGGTGGAAAACGCGAAAGCAATTCAGCAAACTTGTTATCGAGCTTTTTTTCAAACGTCTTCTACATGCCATCTATCTTCTCCATGGCCTCGTCAAATCTGTTTAGCACATCTTGCACATGTCCACTCATCATTTGCTGAAACTTATCATGAAGCTCCTTGTTCGTCAAGTTCTCACAGTTAGTCTCGTCATCTTGTGATCCTGGCATGGTTAGCAGTAATAGAAACACACAAGAATATGATCCTACAGACTACTAACAAGTGGTGGTGGTGGCTGGTGTCACAAATCCGTCAAGCAAATCTCAAATTCTTACCAGTTCTTACCTAGCAGCAGGCGGTGATCGGCAACCGTTGTAGTCAAAACTCTCAAAGCTTGGATAAAGCGATTACCAGGGAGAGTCAAACGCACGACGTAGATGTATGTGGAGCTGGGAAGGCTTATAATATGGTAGCAAAAAGGGTCAGCAATAATCAATTCAGAGATGCAAACTTGAATAAACGCTCAACGACGGTACTGTGCTGGTCCTAGGCTAGACCGTGCTAGAGACGCGAGCCTAGAACACTAACAAAATCACGGCGCTGCACGTAAACAAGGGAGGAGCACACTCTGAATGTTTTTCTCTTTTTTTTCTTTTTTTTTTGCATTTTTTTCCTCTTTTTTGTTTGCTCCGCAACAAAATTTTTTCGAAAAAGTCTACAAATGGTCTAAAAACTGCCTAGCCAGAATTTTCCAAACTTAGTTTTTTTTAAACTGGAACTATTTTTCTTCTGCGGATGGCTCGGATGTTGGGGAGTCCTACTCTGTCACGACTCGGAGTATCGCGTGATCTGGAAATCAAGAACTAAGCAACAATTACTGGACTCGGACTAGGACTCGTGGCGGAGATGAATCTGCTGGAAACTCGGACTGGTGCCGGATATTTGCAGGGCGATGGAACACGGATTGGTGGCGAATCTGTGATGGAGGTGGACTTGGATTAGCGTGATGGCGGTGGATATGTGGTATATGGTAGCGGCGATGACGATGGTGGTATATGGCAGCGGTGATGACGAGTGGTATATGTCAGCGGTGATGACGATGGTGGTATATGGCAGCGGTGATGATGATGATGCGGTGGTGATATATGGCAGCGGCGACGTGACAACCTGTGAACAGAACTCGAAACTCTAAATGACTAGACGCTAAGACCAGCAACTTGACACGACGATGCAACCGCAAATTCAACAAAGCAAAAACAGAAAAGATTATGCAAAGGCTCAGATTGGTTCGGATAGGATGAACTAACCCTAATTTTTTTTGGCTTTTTCGTGGACTGTAGGTATGAAAAACAGACTCGATCTAAACTATGAAAAACTGTAAAATCTCACTGAGCAACCTGAAAATCTGATACCACTTGATAGGGGAAAAGGTGTCCCGATGTTTCGATGAGATAGCAATCGTTTTCTGTGAGAGTCGACTTTGAGGATCCGACTACGAACGTGCGAAGACGTCGCGCCTTAGCAATCGCTAAACCAACTTCCGAGGGGTTATTGACCACGCCGGAGCATGATCAACCTGACCACGAGGGTCTATTTCCTGCGAGCAAACGAAGAACAAGCAAGAAACTGATATTGCAATCTGGATATTGCGAATAAAAGAGAAAGCTTTATTAATGAAGGTGGGGTTCTGTGACGCCTTGGTGCAGTCGTTGAACACAAGCGAAATGCGTGAAGTTGCAGCTATGGCGAACTTTTGATCTAAACAAAACCCAAAGTCTAAGCGGTGCCCTAAGGGCTGTATATATGGAGGAAGAGGGGAATTTCGTGGCCCTTGGGGAAGGGTCGAAACCAACCCTATTTCTTGTTTCCCCACATCTGAGACTCTAAAACAGCCTATACTTATGTATTTCGAAATTACATGGGCTGGCCCAATAATAAGGTGACGCGAGCACCTAGAATAGCCTCTGGACGAAATTTATCAAGTGGCATCTTGTATATTTTGTCCAAGGCTTCATTCACTCCTTATGGTGGCTTCAAAGTCCTGAAATCATCACTTGTAACTCTGTTCTTGTTCCCCTTGCGCATGCCATCAACTCCATGCTTGTTCTTGCTCCAATGTTCATCCTTCTCCAAGCTAGGCCCTTCATTTGTAAGCAAAACAAATGTATCCAATTTAGGCAGCATCATATTCTCATGAACTTTAAAATCATTACCAAGAAACGAAAGTACCTGGTAATTTAATTGGCGTGCGCGAGCTCTAGTAATTGGTCCATTATATGTAACAGTAGGGGCTGTGGGTGTAACAATGGTATTGATGTCCTCATCACAATTGTAAGTGAGCTTCAATAATGTTGGAAAAGATTCACAAATTTGCAAATGCAACAAGTTGACCAAGCAAGTAGGGGTACACGGAAACACACACGCAAATAGATAAGTGGGATTGTGCAAACCACAAGTGAGCCAAAATGTGGAATCCACGAAAATGCTCTTGTTGCACAATACTAGAGAGACGCTAGCACGATTGTACAATAGGCGGATACGGAACTTGTGCACAACCTACTAGGCAAAAATGCAACTACCTCTATCCCACGTATGCTATATGTATGGTATTTCAATGCGATGATCCAAGATGACAATCTTAATGTAGTATGATGCTATGGTTCTTGCTCATAACCTCTTTGCTTAAAAGCTTGGGTGGCTCTTTCACTTTTGAGCTCTTTTCTCATGCAAAACTTCACGAACCAAGATAACACTTGTGTATGCTATGACAACTTTGTGACACACAAATGGATCCCAAGATATGCACCACGGTTGTATGGTATGTATGCTATGGAGTATGATCACTAATGTGCACAAGTCACGTTGCCTGCAATACTCAATGGCTAGTCTCGATGGGTAAGCAACGCAAAAGATGGCTATGATGTTTATCAATGCAATGGCAAGGTTTGGACAAAGATGTCGTCGAGATTTCCGTCCTTGCTTACGGTAGACGTTCCAAACGGATGCGAATGAGGACGATGATGTGATGCACGGTCTTCAGTACATTGGCGAAGATGCCGCTGCACCGTGGTCGACGTTGCCGAATAAGCGGAGGTCACCGAAGATGCGCGACCTTTCTGTCTAGGCCGGAAGTTCCGGGCAAGACGGAAGGTCCGGGGTCCGGAAGTTCCGGGCTGGGCCGGAAGGTCCGGGAGCCAGAAGTTCCGGTGGTCGGTATTCTGCCAAGAACAGGGACTTCGGGATCGAGGATTTGGGCAGAAAAATCGGGGATAAAAACCCAAATTCTGAGGGGAAAAAGAAGGAATTAGAAGGGAAGAAGGGTAGGGATGCTAGATCCACTCGAAGCAAAGCAAATCCACGGATCAAATCCAACAAAACTTCATCACACCAACAAATCACAAAAATATTTGGGCTATTTTTGGTGGGGAATTTTCGGATTTAGGACGAAAACAACAAAATCAAGCTAGAAAACACGGGGTAGGGGCTCCAAAAACATGATCAACGTGGCTCATGATACCATATGATGTAGGGCGGAACCCTAATCGGAGATCTTTCACGTGTGGAGGGGATCCTACGGGGAAAACGCGATGAACGGGCGGAAGAACACAAGGAAACAGACACAAGAGGAACACTAAACCGACAAGTTTCGATTACACAAGGGCTAGATCACCGAACACATAAGGTAGCACAAGATTCAAAATCAACAAAGGAAGATACACGAGTAGCCGATCTTCTCCGGGAGGAGGTCTTGACGGGGTCCACCCTAGAGGGGGTCTTGAATCCGCTTGGGGGATCTTCTCCGAAGAGGTCGTGAGCTCCGAGGAGAAGTACCAAGTGGATGAGCAAGGGCTCTCACACCAAAGACGAGCTAAACCAATCCTAACCCTAACTAGGAGGAGGTGGGGGAGTATTTGTAGTTTCTGAGACGAAGGGTACACGGGCCTCGGCCCATGTGGCTGCTCGCAGGCAGGGCCGGAAGTTCCGGGCGCCGGAAGGTCCTGGCAGGGTCCGGCCTAAGCCGAGAGTTGGCGCGGGTAGAGCTGGGTTGGCTTCCGGGGTCCGGAAGGTCCGGGCCGGGTTCCGGGCTGGTTCCGGGCTAACTAGAATGTTGGCACGCCCGGGCTGGTCGATGTCGTCGGAGGCCGGAAGCTCCGGGCGGGCCGTAAGTTCCGGGTGCCGGAAGTTCCGGGCTGTGGCCGGAAGTTCCGGGCTGTCCAGAGAGTTGACGCCTGTCGTTTCTTCTTCAGCTCCGGGTTCCTTGGCTTGAACGTTGTACCTGATCATGCATAGTGTCTCGGACTTAGGTAGTAGCCATGTCTCACTGGAAGGAAAGGGGAAATCGAATAGGAGTGATGTCACCTCGGATTGAATAGCACGAGCTCTTGCTCTTGTCATGGGTCCACTTGGAGCTTGGATAGTTGATGGAAGGTCCATGGGGATGACCGAAGGATGCTCCGCATCAAAAACACACTAGGAGTAGAGGGTAAGTCGTTAGAAATGAAAGTGGCCTCACATGCTGTGTCAACTATCTCACTCGCTAAGTGTTGTGGCTCACTCACTCCCTCAAGGATGCTGGTTGGTGGAGTCACTCAAATGGCGCTCAACCTCACATAGGATGTGTGGGGTGCTCTCAAGTGTGGGACTAGTGGTGGTCACACTCATCCTCTCATAGGAAATGCACTCAATGTCATATAGGGTGGAGTCACTCATCTAACTCATGGGTTGGTGGCTCTCCTCACATGGCAATTGGGTCATCTCATGATATGTGGGTGTCGGAGAGATGTTGGTGCAAATGTCTTCATGCTCAACTCCTATCGCCGCCTTGGTTGAAGGGATAGTCGCGTGCTCAATCTTCTTGTCACCGTCTTGTGGTTGGAGGCCCATATGATGTGGCACCTCGTAGCTCGTCTCCATGACCGAAGGGAACTTCCCATGCTCGGCCATCTTCCTTGAGGGGCTTCCAAAGATGGAAGTGTCACCCTCGCTCGTAGGTAGTCGTCATGGACTTGATGAAGTCGATGTAGGCGTACACGTGGGAAGTAGGCGAATATGCCGTACGTCCAAAGGCGAAGATGCCTTGAGAACACTTGGCAAAGATGCCGAAGTGGTTGATGTAGCCGTAGCGCCGTCTTTGTGGTGGTCGTCTCGTGGTCTTCTTTTGTGCTCATGAATCTTGGACTTGGCGCGGAGTAGGGCTTGTTCGGACTTGTACGTTTGCGCGTCTCGAGCATCTTCATGATGATGGTGTCGTTGTCGTACTTGAGCTAGATGTAGATGTCGTTCATCGTCGTTGTGCACATGATGCTTGGAGGTGACTTGCCCTTCATGACGATGTGGATCACGAACGTGATCGTGGTCGCCATGGAGATGTGGACGTGGACGACTTGCGCTTGCATCGCTTACGCTCAAGACTTGTGACTTGAACGTCGCCGCCTTGAAGATGACGAAGGGGAAGAAGACTTGATCAAGGCTCTAATCTCCTCCATCCTTGCATCTTGCTCCTCTTTATGTGCGGAAAGCTTCTTGTCGATGTAGTCCCTTTTCCTTGCTTCGTAGAGATGAATGTCGATGGAGAGGTTCTCGATGCGCTCTTGCAATCTTGATTGTGCGCCTTGCATTTGTCGTCGTAGATCGAAGATGGACGCTTTGGTGATGTAGTTCTTCACGCCGTCGTTGTTGTCGAGGACCGGAGAGGAAATGCCTTGCCTATCCATCACAAAACTCGAGCAAATATGAGTGGGAGAAAGAGAAGAACTAGACCAAATGTACCTTGACCGATGTTGAAGATGGATCAATGTTCACTCAAATGTGTAACAAGGAAATAGCACAATTGGTACCAATTATTGTCGGTTTCTCACACCTACACAAATAGGGCTTATGGTGGAGCTTGGTGAGGATAGCGGCACAAAAAATTTGATGCAAAAATGTTAGAAAGAGCCAATAATGTTGAAAGAGATTCACAAATTCGCAAGTGAAACAAGTAGACCAATAGCAATGAATAGCTGCGGAAGCATTACAGGATAGATGAATGGGGCCGTGCAACCAAGGAATGAGCT
Source organism: Aegilops longissima (assembly GCA_021605205.1). NCBI lineage: Eukaryota > Viridiplantae > Streptophyta > Magnoliopsida > Poales > Poaceae > Aegilops > Aegilops longissima. Next base: position 68,029 of record JAHIAM010000437.1, read on the forward strand.
CAAAATGTGGAATCCACCAAAGCGCTTCGTTTTGCACAACTCAAGAGAGACGCTATACGATTGCTCAATAGGCGGATACGACACTTGTGCACAACCTATAAGATGCAAAATGGATAAACTTTCTATCCCAAGTATGCTATGTATGTATGGTTCCCGGTGTTTGATCCAAGATGATCGAATATGACAATCTTATATGCAATGTGGTATGATGCTATGGCACTTGCTTACAAGCTTCTTTGCTCTTTATTTTTCTTTGCTTAAAAGCTTTATTCTCCTTTTTTTGTATGGCCACTTTGCGAAATGCACAAACCAAGATAGCAAGTGTGTATATGCGGGAACAAACTTGTGACACAAGATATGATAGCAATATATGCACCACAATGATATGGTATGTATGCTATGGGAAGTATGATCATTAATGTGCACAAGTAACGTTGCCGGCAATACTCGAATGGCTAGTCTCGATAGGCAAGTGACGCAAAATGGGCTAGGGGTTATCAATGCAATTGCAAGGGGAATATACAATTAAGGGATACCACTATAACAAGATGATAGAGGTTACCGTCAATGGCGATGATGAGTGGCGGTGTTCTTGATGTAGATACCAAGATGATAGAGACTCGTCCCTAAGTAGTCGAAACACCTTAGGAAACGGAAAAACCGCGAACTCAAAATCTCCAAAGGCAAATGTCAAATCGTGGTAGCGGGAATGCGGTGGTGGTTGCGGAAGTATTGGTGGAAACCCGAGTAGCCGAAGTTGACGGGGTTATGGTGGTGGAAACGTATGATGGGCTATACACGGTGTCGGAGTTGAAGTTGCCGTCCCTAAGTAGACGAAACACCTTAGGAGACACAACTCTCAACACAACAAAATTGGGTTAAGTTTGGGTGGCGGAAGTGTATGGTGAGCAAGCCTATGCAGAAGTTATGGTGGTGGTTGATGAAGAAGCAACCGTCCCTAAGTAGCCTAAACACCTTAGGAGACTCAAGTCACTACTCAAACAATCTCAAATGCTATGGGGATCAAAATGGGTTAGGTTGATATGGTGGGAGCCCTAGGCAAAGATGCCAAAGTACCAAAAATTTTATGGTGTCAAAAGGTGGTGAAACCAAGGTGAGGACCTCGGGCACGTCGATAGCTTCAAAACGAGCCAAAGAACAATCAAATCGGAGTTCGGAGTGAAAAGTTATGATGAAAACGGTGAAGAAGGCTGATGCTGAAATTCATGCAATGTTTGGGTTAGGCGGAAGTTCGGGTATAGGGCGGAAGTTCCGGGTCGTGAAAAAGTCTCGGGGAAGCCGGTGGATTTTGGGCAAACTTTCTGTTTAGCCCGGAAGTTCCGGGGTAAGGACGGAAGTTCCGGGGGACGGAAGTTCCGGGGCAGTCCGGAAGTTCCGTGGGTCATTGAATTTCTTCCGGGACGAACCCTAAATTCCAGATCTGAGAACGGGGGCGGAAAAACTCGATTTCCAAGGTCAAAATTGGGGGGATTTTGTGGATGGAAAGGGGGGAAATGATGGGGGAAAGCTAGATCCACTTGAAACACAACGAATCCATGGATCAAAATCAACAGAACATCATCCAAACCAACAAATCACAAAAAAATGGTGGCTATGTTTGGTGGGGATTTTCGGATTTAGGACGAAATCAACAAAATCAAGCTAGAAAACATGGGGTAGGGGCTCCAAAAACGTGATCAACGTGGCTCTGATACAAGATGATGTAGGGTGGAATCCTAGGGGCCGATCTTTCACGTTTGGAGAGGATCCCTACGAGGAACACGAAGAACGAGCGGAAGAGCACGAGGGAAATCACGGGGAAAAACACAAGAGAATCACTCAAACCAACAAGATTCGATTACACACGCTAGATCGATGAACACAAGGAGAGATACACGATCCACGATCAACAAAGGACGATACAAGAGGTAACCGGGTTCTTCTCCGTGAGGAGGTCTTGATTGTCTTCCCTTGAAGGGGTCTTGAATCCGCTTGGGGGATCTTCTCCGAAGAGGTCGTGAGCTCCGAGGAGAAGTAACCAAGTGGATGAGCAAAACTCTCACACAAAATATGAGCTAAGCGATTGCTAACCCTAACTAGGAGGAGGGGTGGTCTATTTATAGTCTAAGACACGAAGGGTAAGTGGGAAGCGTTACATGGGCTTGGCCGAGTCTTTGCACTGCTGTGAGCGGGCGGAAGTTCAGGCAGGGCGGAAGTTTGAGGCAGGTTCGGGCTATCCAGAGAGTTGGCGCGCTGGGCTGGTCTGGACTCCGGGCCGGAGGTTCTGGGCAAGCCGGAAGTTCCGGGGCCGGAAGTTCCGGGCAGCGGCCGGAAGGTCCGTGCTTTCCAGAAGCTTGTCCCTGCTTCTTCTTCCTTCTCCTCTTCCATGCTTGGCCTTGGTCCTTGGATCCTCCATGGCCGTCTCGGTTGTACCTGAGTGTATGCAAGGTCCATGCATGAGGTAGTAGCCATGTCTCACATGAGGAAAGTGACGGTTCGAAGAGGAGTGAGTTCACCTTTTGTCCAATGGCGTTTGTTCGAGGTCTCGTCATATGTCCACTTGGGGTTTGGAGACTAGTCGGAGTGTACAAGGGTGGCAAATAGGATGAGGTTTTTCTCTCTAGGCGAAGAGGTGCTCAAGTTTGGCTTGTGGCTCTCACTCACTTTTTGGTGGATCACTTTCTCACTCTTGTCTCTATGATGTGTGGCTTGCTTGTCGGCTATCACTTGACTAGGAGACATAGGTCGTAGCACATATTCCTTCCCTTTCATCTTGAAGCTATAGTGATTGGTGCGCCCGTTGTGGAAGACACCACGGTCGAATTGCCATGGTCGACCAAGAAGGAGGTGGCAAACCGTCATTGGGACCACATCACATCCAAAGTGTCCTCATATGCACCAATTTTGCAGGAGACTTGGACCATATGCTCAACTCGTATAGTGCCGGAGTCACTTAGCCATTGAACCTTGTAGGGATTCGGGTGCTTCCTCTTGACCAATTGAAGCTTGGAGCATAGTTCTTCACTTGCCAAGTGGTGACAACTACCTCCATCGATGATGACCTTGACGGACTTTCCGTTGATGCCGGCCTTTGTGTGGAAGATGTGGCATCGTTGGTCTTCTTCTTGTTGATGTTGAAGAGTCAAGACCTTGGAGACAACAAGAGCGGGGCTGGAATCTTCATCACAAAAGACTTGATCATCTTCATCTTCGTTCACTCGCCGGTGCATGGCCACTTGCTCGAGAGTTTCCATCTCCTCATCACTCTTTGAGTCATAGGTGTCGTCGTCGTTGAGGATCATGGTTCGCTTGTTGGTGCATTCCTAGGACTTGTGGCCTCGGCCGCCGCAAGTGAAACACTTGAAGGAGCTTGTCTTGATGGTCTCATCGTTCGGAGTAGATGATGAAGCACGCGGCTTGAAGTTGCTTGTAGTAGGAGGAAGACGACTGGAACTTGCCGAAGTTTTCTTGTAACTTGACCTCGTCATTGCTTGTAGAAGGTTTGGTTGATATAGATGTTGGCGGAGGTGTTGAAGCTTGGTTGCTGGAGAAGCCGTAGGTCTTGGACGAGTACTTGGCGTACTTGAAGTCATCTTGCACTTGACGTTCCGCCTTTGTAGCTTGATGCACGAGCTCAATGAGGGTGGAGTACGGTTGGAAGTCGACGATCTTCTTGATGGGATGATTGAGTCCATTCAAGAAACGTGCCATAGTTTGCTCATCATCTTCCTTCACATTGGCTCGAATCATGGCTATCTCCATTTCCTTGTAGTATTCTTCAACACTCTTTGTTCCTTGCTTGAGAAGTTGGAGTTTCTTGAAGAGGTCGCGGTTGTAGTAGGTGGGCAGAAAACGTGCTCTCGTGACATCCTTCATTTGAGCCCAAGTGGTGATTGGAGGTTCACCTCTTGCTTGTCGTCGCTCAATGATTTGTTCCCACCATATGAGCACATAGTCTTGGAACTCAAGTGATGCCATAGCGATCTTCTTCTCTTCCTCATAGTTGTGCAAACGAAAGATTTTGTCGACCTTCAATGCCCATGAGAGGTATTCTTCGAGGTCATTGCTTCCATTGAACTTGGGCATGGTGAATTTGAGCTTTCCTTATCGTTGCTCTTCATTGTGTTGTTGGCGATGGTGATGATGACGCCCTTGACGTGGATGACAATCGTCTTCTTGTGGATCTTGGTTTGGAGGAAGTCCATGATCAACTTGCTCTTGTTTAACTGGAGGTTGAGGTGGAGCTTGACGAGCTTGGGGAGGAGCTTGAGGAACTTGACGTTGCGCACGTGGTTGGTAGTTCCTATCTTGGATTTCTTCTCGAAGGGCTTCCTCTTGATTGTGCCGTTCGCGATTGCGGTTGGCGATGGCTCGACTTGATTCTTGAAAGTTGCGCCACAAGAGCTTGCGCTTCTCGTTGTTGTTGTTGAAGACGTTGAGCCTCGGCGTCTTGTTCATCTTGGTGTAGACACGCTCGTTCTTCCTCTTGGCGCCGTAGTCGTTGTCGTTCTTGAGCTTGGGCAAAAGCGGCTTGGTTTGATTGAGGACGAGGGACTTGATCATCGACTTGCTCTTGTAAATGCTTGTCATGTAGCGGGTTGCGAGATGCATGGCGGTCTTGACGCGCGGCTCGTCGAAGAGTGTTTGATGACAGTGTACTTGAGTCGTAGCAGGTGTCGTCGGAGTGTCGACTCGAGCTGCTCCGTCTTGAGGATGAAGAAGTGGAATGATGTCGTGATACGGGGCTAACCCGGTGTAGGCCGATCTGTCACGTTTGGAGTGGGATCCCTCGAAGAGCACGAAGAACACGGGGAATAACGGGGAGGAATCACAAGGGGAAACACTCAAGAACAAGTCCAATCACACATCCACTATACAATCAAACACACAAGATCCACAAAGGTACATGAACAACAAAAGGAAAGATACAAGGTAAAGTTCCCACAGGATCTTGATGATATCCCGCAGGATCTTCTCCTAGATGGAGGTCTTGGCCTCCAGTGGAGTAGTGGTCTCTCTCTCTCAAGAGTAGAGATAGGTAGGAGCAAAACTCACATAAAAATGAGCTATCATATTTGCTAACCCTAGAAAGGAGGTGGAGGTGGTCTATTTATTGTCTAAGCCACGAAGGGGTAAGTGGGAGAGGGGTACAAGGCTAAAGGCCCGCGGCTGCGCACAGGCAGGGCAGTAGTACCGGACACATGAGCGGTAGTACCTCTTGGAGGGTCTTAGCGGTAGTATCGCTTGCTTTGGGCGGTAGTACCGCCCTTTCTGGACTGGGCAGGTCCTTCTTCTTCTGTCTTCACTTCCAGGCTTCCCTCGCGGATGGTGTAGTGGTTCCTTGGCGCTTGCACTCCTCCTCGACATCCGTGAAGCTCCAACAATACCTATGCATGCACACGGGAGAAGTGTCAAGTAGTATACCATCCTCGAAGGGGTCAAGTGAACACGTGTAAAGGAGAAGATTCACCTTTATGTATGAGAAGTAGAGGTCGCACGTGTCACTTGCCAAACGGACTCTTGACATGGTGATGACCGTAGGATGCTCTGCATCATCCCCTCCCCCTTGGAAAAGATCCGACCTCAGATCGAAAACCAAATCACCATGGGAAAGAGATGGCGTCGCCGTGTAGGAGTGGTCAATCACCAAGTTCTCGTCATCTTGAAGCTCGAAATGGGCACTCTCCAATGTCGCACCATCTTGTGATTCCTTCAAAAGGAGCAAATAGAACAAACACTTGGAAAAACAAATGTGGTTAGCGTTAGTGCAAAACCAAGCATTCAAGAGGTGATTCACCAAACAAGTGTTGTCATCAAGCATAGCATAGGGTGTGACAAAGGATTGTGACATGGCATGTAAGCATATCAATCGAGCACAAGCAAAAATATCATGGGAACAAGCATGTGAATACGAGGTAGAGATGCAAATATGTGTGACAAGAGCATAAGCATCTACCTCGAGGTCATAGCAAGCATTCACAAATTGCTCAATGAAAGGTCTATGTTAGGCATAGGAAGGATTCACAACACCAAATAAAATGAAGTGTCTAAACACATGGGTCAAGTGCAAGACAATCCAAACATAACGTGCATAGGGTGTTGATAGAGGTAAAGGTGTCCCGATGTTTCGATGAGATGGTGGCTATTGTTTCTGTGGGAGTCGACCTTGACGATACGACTACGTACGTGCGAGACGTCGCACCTTAGCAATCGCTAAACCAACTTCCGAGGGTTATTGACCACGCCGGAGCACGATCAACCTGACCACGAGGGCCTATTTCCTGCGAGCAAACGAAGAACAAGCAAGAAACTAAGATTGCAATCTGGATATTGCGAATATAAGAGAAAGCTTTATTAATGAAGGTGGGGTTACTGTGGCGCCTTGGTGCAGTCGTTGAACACAAGCGAAATCTGTGAAGTTGCAGCTATGGCGAACTTTTGATCTAAACAAAACCCCAAAGTCTAAGCGCGCCCTAAGGGCTGTATATATGGAGGAAGAGGAGGAATTTCGTGGCCCTTGAGGGAGGGTCGAAACCAACCCTAACTCTTGTTTCCCCCACATACGGACTCTAAAACAGCCTATACTTAAGTATTTCGAAATTACATGGGCTGGCCCAATAATAAGGTGACATAACACCTAGAATAGCCTATGGACGAGTATTATGAAGTGGCATCTTGTATATTTCGTCCAAGGCCTCATGCACTCATTAGGGTGGCTTCAAAGTCCTGGAATCATCACTTGTAACTCCGTTCTTGTTCCCCTTGCGCATGCCAACATCTCCATGCTTGAACTTGCTCCAAGGTTCATCTTTCTTGTCCATGGTAGGCCCTTCATTTGTAAGCAAAACAAATGTATCCAATTTAGGCAGCATCATATTCTCATGAACATTGGAATCGTTACCAAGAAGCGAAAGTACGATAATTTAATTGGCGTCTGTGAGCTGTAGTAATTGGTCCAGTATGTATAGCAGCAGGGGCTGTGGGTGTAACAATGGTATTGATGTCCTCATCATCCTCCCTTCTTGAAATGAAGTCGTCCTCGACGGAGCTCATCTTCCTCACCCAAATAAGGCTTCAAATCTGCAATGTTAAAAGTGGGACTAACCCCAAAATCTGCAGGCAGCTCAAGTTTATATGCATTATCATTTATTTTCTCTAACACCTTAAATGGACCATCAACACGTGGCATTAGCTTTGATTTGCGCAAATTAGGAAACCTATCCTTACATAAATGTAACCAAACAAGATCTCTAGGTGCAAAGACAACATGTTTTCTACCCTTATCTCCGACAAGTTTATATTTAGCATTCATCGCTCAATGTTTTCCTTAGTTAACTCGATGCATTTTAAAATCAATTCAGCACGTTCTTTAGCATCAAAATTAACCTTCTCCGAAGATGGAAGAGGCAACAAATCAATAGGTGCACGAGGTAGGAAGCCATACACAATTTCAAAAGGGCACATCTTAGTAGTAGAATGCAATGAGCGATTATAAGCAAATTCAATATGAGGCAAGCATTCTTCCCACATTTTCTTATTATTCTTCAAAACAGCCCTAAGCATAGTAGACAATGTTCTATTGACTACTTCAGTTTATCCATCGGTTTGGGGTGACAAGTAGTACTAAAAGCAGTTTAGTCCCCAACTTAGCCCATAAACATCTCCAAAAGTGGCTAAGAAATTTAGTATCACGATCTGAAACAAATAGTATTTGGCACACCATGCAAGCGAATAATTTCACGAAAGAACAAATCAGCAACATTAACAGACATCATCGCTTTTATGACATGGTATAAAGTGTGCCATTTTGAGAATCTATCCACGACAACAAATATGCTATCCCTCCCTTCTTTGTTCGAGGTAAACCTAAAACAAAGTCCATAGATATATCCTCCCAAGGAACACTAGGCACGAGCAAAGGCATATATAAACCATGAGGATTGAGTCGTGACTTAGCTTTTTGACATGTAGTGCAGCGAGCAACAAAGCGCTCAACATCCGTCTCATCTTTGGCCAAAAGAAATGTGTAGCAAGTATATCCTCCATCTTCTTGGCGCCAAAGTGTCCCATTAATCCTCCTCCATCGCCTCCTGCAACAACAAAAGACGAACAAAGCTAGCGAGGAATGCATAGCTTGTTAGCACGAACACAAAACCATCATTAATAACGAACTTGTTCCATGTTCTTCCCTCTTTACAATTCTGCATTACATCTTTAAAATCAGCACCATGCACATATTGATCTTTGATGGTCTCCAAACCAAATATTTTGAAGTCAAGTTGTGAAAGCATAGTATATCGACGAGACAAAGCATCAAGCAATAACATTTTCTTTACCCTTCTTGTGTTTAATGACATAAGGAAAGTCTCAATGAATTCAACCCATTTAGCATGTCTACGATTCAGTTTAGCTTGACTTTTAATATGTTTCAAAGATTCATGATCAGAATGTATAACAAATTCTTTGGGCCATAAATAATGTTGCCATGTCTCTAAAGTCCGAACAAGAGCATATAATTCTTTGTCATAAGTAGAATAGTTCAGACTAGGCCCTCAATTTTTTAGAAAAGTATGCAACAGGTTTGCCATCTTGTAATAACACACCTCTAATCCAATTCCACTAGCATCACATTCAAGCTCAAAAGTCTTATTAAAAGTCGGGAAGTTGGAGTAAAGGAGCATGTGTCAACTTATCTTTCAATACCGTGAAGGCTTCTTCACATGCGGTACCCCAAACAAAAGGCACATCCTTCTTTGTAAGCTCATTGAGAGGTGCAGCAATGGTGCTAAAGTCTCTCAAAGCGCCTATAGAAACCAGCGAGTCCAAGAAAACTCCTCAATTGTGTGACCGTTTTGGGCTGCGGCCAACTCTCAATAGCTTCAATCTTGGCTTTATCAACTTCAATTCCTGTGGAGTAACAACATAGCCATGAAAAGATACTCGGTCGGTGCAAAGGTGCACTTCCAAGGTTACCAAACAAGCGTGCATCACGTAGAGCATTAAAAACAACACGTAAATGTTCCAAATGTTCTTCCAAAGATTTGCTATAAATCAGTATATCATCAAAGTAAACTACCACAAATCGTCCAATGAAAGCACGTAAAACTTCGTTCATTAATCTCATGAAAGTACTAGGTGCATTAGTTAACCCAAAGGCATGACTAACCACTCATATAATCCAAACTTAGTTTTAAATGCTGTTTTCCATTCATCTCCCAATTTCATACGAATTTGATGGTATCCACTCATAAATCAACTTTGGAGAATATTGTAGAGCCACTCAATTCATCAAGCATATCATCTAGCCTAGGAATAGGATGGCGATAACGAATAATAATATTATTAATGCCTCTACAATCAACACACATCTGTGACGTACCATCCTTTTAGGCACTAGTATAATAGGAACATCACAAGGACTAAGAGATTGGCGTATATAACCTTTGTCGAGCAGCTCACTGTACTTGACGCATAATCTCCTTCGTCTCCTCTGGATTGATGCGGTATGGTGCGCGGTTGGGTAGCGATGCACGGGAATTAAGTCAATTTGATGCTCAATCCCTCGAATAGGTGGTAATCCGGTGCTTGCGTCTTGTGGGAAGGCGTCGTGAACTCTGCAAAATGTTAGTGACAGCAGGGGCAAAGAGGAAAACCGTCCTCGAATGAAAATAATGCCTCTTTGCACACAAAAGCATAGCAAACAGATTTGCTAGAATCTAGCTCATCAATATCAGATTTGGTGGCAAATAAACATGCACTTTTCAGTTTAATTTCAGAAGCAACATTAGATGGTTTATTATTAGGCTTCATTTGTTGCTCAAATTCTTTTGCCACAATCTGATTTTCACTCTTATTTTTCTCCTGTTTTGCTTTATTAGCTCTATTAATATCATCTTTCAAAATGGAATCAGGAGTCATAGGAAGCAAAGTAATATTTTTATCCTTGTGAACAAGACTATCTTGATTGTTTCTACCATGGTGTACAGAATTTTTATCAAATTGCCATGGTCTACCAAGTAATAAGGAACATGCTTGCATAGGTACCACATCACAATCAACATAATCAGCATATGTAGAGATACTAAAATACACACGAGCGATCGTGTTACCTTAACCTTGCCGCTGTTGTTGAACCATTGGATGTAGTAAGGATGTGGATGTGGTCTTGTGGTGAGAAAGCTTCTCCACCATATCCATGCTAGCCAAGTTGTTGCAGCTCCCTCCATCTATGATGGCCTTGAATAGAACGTTCCTTCACAACTCCTTTGTATGGAACAAGTTATGCCTCTGATTTTGCTCAGCTTGTGTAACCTGCACACTCAAAACACGTTGAGCAACTAAACATTCATACTGTCGGCATCTTGACAGCCATGTATTGCGTCTCATGATCAGAATCATCTCCACCGTGTTCTTCATGTGTAATAAGAGCCAAAGTCTCTTCATCATAGTCACTAAGCGGACTCATACCCACCATCCTCGGTAGCAATCATCACACGCTGAGATTGGCATTCTCTCATAAAATGTCCTCTTCCCTTACAACGACGACAAATAATATCACTTGTGTGCCCTGTTGGCGCCATGGAAGAAGAAGAGCTCTGTGTAGGCCCAGCGGTGTGCTCTTGGCGAGATAGTGGTGGTTGTGCCTGCTTTCTTGTATCACGGTTGGAGGTGGTAGGCGGCGGAGGCGCCGGTGTAGTAGAACGTGTGGAAGTAGATGATGCGTGGTGTCCATGATGAAGGTCGACCTGCGAGAAAAGTTAGTTCGGCGCCAACGCTTTGTCGATCCTGCACTTCACGTTCAGCTTTACAAGCAAGATGGAATAATCGGTGATATTATTATAATCCTTGTAGTCTAGAATGGTCGAATCTCTCTATTTAATCCACCCGGAAAAGCGTGCAAGCATAGCTTCATTCTCCTCAACAATACCACATCTAATCAAGCCGGTTTGCAATTCGATAATATTCTTCTACGAATTTTTCCTTGTCTTAAGCGCTGCAATTTTGAAGTAATTCACGCTGATAATATGGTGGAACCAGCGAGTACGCATAGCAGTTTTCAAAGCAGCCCAAGTAGCTGGAGCAGGATATAATCTACAATGTTGAGACCACCAAACACATGCAAAGCTAGTGAAAGCACAAACAGCGGCGAGAACACGTCTCTCCTCGGGATATTGTAAACATGTAAATCGTTGTTCAGTTTCTAATTCCCAAGTAAGATATATATCAGGAACATATCTAGCCTCAAATGGTGGAATATTCAATTTCAGTTTAGGGAGATGGTCATGATCTCGTACTGAAGGGGAGCCGAACATTGCCATTATTTGCATGTGGGCGACTTGGTGGTTGTGGTGCTGGTGGTTGCGTAGTTCGATGTTGATCAACCTCATCCTCGTAAGCTCTCACATAATCATCCTCCCCCGCAGCAGCAGGAGCCTGAAGTATCAACAGCAGCACCCGGCAGCTTGGCGGTGAAGAGGACACGGGAAGCTCGGCGGAGGGCTGTTTAGCGATGTGGAGGTAGTCCTTGTTGTTGTAGAGGTGCGTTAGGTGCAGCCGGTGGTGGTGGTGGTAGGCAGCGAGCAATTCATTAAACTTGTTATCGAGCTGTGTTTGACGCCTTCTCAATGCCATCTATCTTCTCCATGGCCTCTTCAAATCTATTTAGCACATCTTCCACCTGCCCACTCATCATTTGTTGAAACTTATCATGTAGCGCTTTGTTTGTCATGTTCTCCCGATCGATCCGTCGACTTGTGATCCTGCCATGGTTAGCGACAATAGAAACACACAAGAATATGATTGACGGACTACTAGGAAGTGGTGGTGGTGGTGTGGTGGGCGATCACAAATCCGTCAAGCAAATCTCAAAGTCTTACCGGTTCTTACCCGGCGGTGATCGACAACCGATGTAGTCAAAACTCTCAAAGCTTGGATAGGCGAGTACCGGGAAGAGTCAAGCATACGATGTAGATGTATGTGGAGCTGGGAAGGCTTATAATATGGTAGCAAAAAGGGTCAGCAATAATCAATTGAGAGATGCAAAGTTGAATAAGCGCTCAGCGACTGATCTTGTCTTTGGTCCTAGGCTGAACCGTGCTAGAGGCGAGCCTAGAACACTAACAAAATCACGGCTGCTGCGGAAACAACGGAAAAGCACACTCTGGAAAAAAAAATCGCTCTTTTTTGCGCTGCCTTTTTTTTTCGCTGCTCTTTTTTTTTTGCGAAAAATCACTATAATGGCGAGTGTCTCAAAACTCTTCCCGGTCAAGCCGGCGGGATGGGCGCGAATTTTTCGACCAAAAAAAATTTTTTTTTCATTGGCGGACCCAAAAGCTGAAGCGGGTCAAAAAAACTTTCTATAATGGCTTGTTGTCTCAATATGCTTAGAAACACCTAAAATAGGATAGCGAGAAAATTTTTTCGACAAGTGCGTTTTAGGAAAATTTTGGGCCTAAACGGAGGTTGTTTCAGACTCTTTTTTCCGAAACCTCACGAGGCAAGGAAACACGAATCGAATTTAGATGGATCTGAAAACAAACCTAATATGAGAAGAACTTCGGATTGGTGGTGGATATATGGTGGTGGTATATGGCGGCGGTGGTGGAATATGGATCACAGTTGGTGGTGGTATATGGATCACGGATTGGTGGTGGTATATGGATACGGATTGAGGCGGTGGCGGATAAGCAATGGTGGTAGATGGCAAGGCGATGATGATGAATGCGGCGTGACAACTTATGACGAACTTCGAAACTCTAAAGACTAGACTCTAAGACCAGCAACTTGACACGACGATGCAACCATAAATTCAACAAAGCAAAAACCTAAAAAGATTATGCAAAGGCTCAGATTGGTTCGGATATGATGAACTAACCCTAATTTTTTGTGGCTTTTTCGTGGACTTTAGGTATGAAGAACAGACTCGATCTAAACTACGAAAAGCGTAAAATCTCACGAGCAACACGGAAATCTGATACCACTTGATAGAGGCAAAGGTGTCGATGTTTGATGAGATGGTGGCTATCGTTTACGTGAGAGTCGACCTTGGCGATCCGACTACGAGCGTGCGAGGCGTCGCGCCTTAACAATCGCTAAACCAACTTCCGGGGTTATTGACCACGCCGACACGATCAACGACCACGAGGGGCTGTTTCCTGTGAGCAAGCGAAGAACAAGCAAGCTGAGATTGCAATCAGGATATTGCGAATATAAGATGAAAGCTTTATTGATCAAGGTGGGGTTACTGTGGCGCCTTTATGCAGTCGTTGAACACAAGCGAAATGCTGTGAAGTTGCAGCTATGGCGAACTTTTAATCTAAACAAAACCCAAGGTCTAGCGGTGCCCTAAGGGCTGTATATATGGAGGAAGAGGGAATTTCGTGGCCCTTGGTGGAGGGTCGAAATCAACCCTAACTCTTGTTCCCCACACATCTGGACTCTAAAAACAGCCTATACTTAAGTATTTCGAAATTACATGGGCTGGCCCAATAATAAGGTGTGCAGCACCTAGAATAGCCTATGGGCGAATATTATGAAGTGGCATCTTGTATATTTCGTCCAAGGCCTTATGCACTCATTAGGGTGGCTTCAAAGTCTGGAATCATCACTTGTAACTCCGTTCTTGTTCTCCTTAGCATGCCAACATCTCCATGCTTGAACTTGCTCCAAGGTTGATGAGGACATCAATACCATTATTACACCCACAGCCCCTCTTTGCTACATATCTTGGACCAATTACTAGAGCTCGCATGCGCCAATTAAATTATCAGTACTTTCGTTTCTTGGTAATGATTCTAATGTTCATGAGAATATGATGCTGCCTAAATTGGATACATTTGTTTTGCTTACAAATGAAGGCCCTAGCTTGGAGAAGGATGGACATTGGAGCAAGAACAAGCATGGAGATAATGCCATGCAAGCCAAGGAACAAACGGAGTTACAAGTGATGATTTCAGGAGGACTTTGAAGCCACCATAATGGGTGCATGAATTCAATGTCAGATTGTCAAAAAAAATTTCTCCAGTAAAGCGAAGTGAACTCGTCTGACGTTGAGAATGGAGGCCTATGAAAAAAAAAATTAAAAAATTGCAGTGCTGGTTCGGGCTTGAAAAAAAAGTGAGACGGATTCATCATATTTGCTAAGTGCCCATCTTTCAAAAAATTGAGGTTTTTCGATCAAAATTTTTGAAAAAACCAAAAAGAGTTTGATGCCAAATTTTCGATGTGCAGCGATTCGAAAAATTTCTAAAGTCGGCGAATTTTACGATCGATAGAAAGATTTTGTGACCGTTCTAAATTACTAGCTCAAAACGTAGAAAGCATGTTGTCTTTATCGAAAAAAAATATAATTTTAAAAAAAAAAAAAAAATTTCATATCAAAAAAAAAAAAAAAACATTCATTTAAAAAAAATGAAAAACACCGCAAAAAAACGTTCGCGAAAAAATTTCAGCGTGCTTTTCCGTTGTTGCGATTAAATTTGGTACGATCATTGATATGATCTTTTTCAGTGAAAAAGTAAACATTGTGGGATGTTAAATGATCTGATGGCCATGGAGCAAGTGATGAATGTGCAGCTGAGCTCTAAAGTTGGAGTGCTAGGGTTGAACACCAGGAAAAATGGTGCATGAAAGCTTGATGAAAGGCAAAGATGTTGATTCGCCAGGTTGTCGAGGACTGGTTGCTGAATTTGCTGAGTGAGCAGTGCATTGATGGGAAAAACTGTTGAGAGTGTGATGGGAGGCAGTTAGAGGATGTGAATGTGACCAGGGGTGAGAATTCCCCCCTGTTGATGAACGATGGCAGAGAAATGAAAGAACAAACATGGAGAGGATGAAACTTCAGAGCTATTCAGGTTTGACAACATGGAGTGGGGCAGAAACAAGTGAATGATTCCTCACTTGAGCCTGCCATGTCATAACGTTATATCCAGTTGCAATTGAGGTTTGGTGTGTTCAGAAGCAAAGCCAGGCTGCTCCGTGAAATGTGAGCAAAGAGTTGGTGCATTCCGTGGTCAGCGTGGTGACCGGAAGTTGGTTTAGCGATTGCTAAAGGGCTGGCGTCTCGTTGCGATCGGCATCGTCAAGTCGGACTCTGGCTTGATCAGCCACCATCTCATCGAAATTCATGGGACACCTTTGCCTATCAAAGGTTCATCTTTCTTGTCCATGGTAGGCCCTTCATTTGTAAGCAAAACAAATGTATCCAATTTAAAGCATCATATTCTCATGAACATTGGAATCGTTACCAAGAAACAAAAGTACTACGATAATTCAATTGGCGATGCGCGAGCTCTAGTAATTGGTCCGGTATGTATAGCAGCGGGGCTGTGGGTGTAACAATGGTATTGATGTCCTCATCATATCCACGACAACAAATATGCTATCCCTCCCTTCTTTGTGCGAGAGTAAACCTAAAACAAAATCCATAGATATATCCTCCCAAGGAACACTAGAGTGCGAGGCAAAGGCATATATAAACCATGAGGATTGAGTGCAGTGACTTAGCTTTTTGACATGTAGTGCGTTGAGCAACAAAGCGCTCAACATCCGTCTCATCTTTGGCCAAAAGAAATGTGTAGCAAGTATATCCTCCGTCTTCTTCACGCCAAAGTGTCCCATTAATCCTCCTCCATCGCCTCCTGCAACAACAAAAGGCGAACAGAGCTAGCGAAATGCATAGCTTGTTAGCACGGAACACAAAACCATCATTAATAACGAACTTGTTCCATGTTCTTCCTTCTTTACAATTCTGCATTACATCTTTAAAATCAGCATCATGCACATATTGATCTTTGATGGTCTCCAAACCAAATATTTTGAAGTCAAGTTGTGAAAGCATAGTATAGCGACGAGACAAAGCATCGGCAATAACATTTTCTTTACCCTTCTTGTGTTTAATCACATAAGGAAAGTCTCAATGAATTCAACCCATTTAGCATGTCTACGATTGAGTTTAGCTTGACTTTTAATATGTTTCAAGATTCATGATCGAATGTATAACAAATTCTTTGGGCCATAAATAATGTTGCCATGTCTCTAAAGTCGAACAAGAGCATATAATTCTTTGTCATAAGTAGAATAGTTCAGACTAGGCCCTCAATTTTTTAGAAAAGTATACAGCAGGTTTGCCATCTTGTAATAACACACCTCTAATCCAATTCCACTAGCATCACATTCAAGCTCAAAAGTCTTATTAAAAGTCGGGAAGTTGGAGTAAAGGAGCATGTGTCAACTTATCTTTCAATACCGTGAAGGCTTCTTCTGTGTGGTACCCCAAACAAAGGCACATCCTTCTTTGTAAGCTCATTGAGAGGTGCAGCAATGGTGCTAAAGTCTCTCACAAAGCCTATAGAAACCAGCGAGTCCAAGAAAACTCCTCACTTGTGTGACCGTTTTGGGCTGCGGCCAACTCTCAATAGCTTCAATCTTGGCTTTATCAACTTCAATTCCTGTGGAGTAACAACATAGCCAAGAAAAGATACTACAATCGAGTGCAAAGGTGCACTTCCCAAGGTTACCAAACAAGCGTGCATCACGTAGAGCATTAAAAACAACACGTAAATGTTCCAAATGTTCTTCCAAAGATCTGCTATAAATCAATATGTCATCAAAGTAAACTACCACAAATCGTCCAATGAAAGCACGTAAAACTTGTTCATTAATCTCATGAAAGTACTAGGTGCATTAGTTAACCCAAAGGCATGACTAACCACTCATATAATCCAAACTTAGTTTTAAATGCTGTTTCCATTCATCTCCCAATTTCATAGGAATTTGATGGTATCCACTCATAAATCAACTTTGGAGAATATTGTAGAGCCACTCAATTCATCAAGCATATCATCTAGCCTAGGAATAGGATGGCGATAACGAATAGTAATATTATTAATGCCTCTACAATCAACACACATCGTGTTGTACCATCCTTTTCGGCACTAGAATAATAGGAACAGCACAAGGACTAAAGGGATTGGCGTATATAACCTTTGTCGGCGGCTCACATGCTTGACACATAATCTCCTTCGTCTCCTCGGATTGAGTGCGGTATGGTGCGCGGTTGGGTAGCGATGCACAAGAATTAAATCAATTTGATGCTGAATCCCTCGAATAGGTGGTAATCCGGTGGCACGTCTTGTGGGAAGGCGTCGTGAACTCTGCAAAATGTTAGTGGCAATGGCGGGGGCAAAGAGGAAAACCGTCCTCGAATGAAAATAATGCCTCTTTGCACACAAAAGCATAGCAAAGCAAATTGCTGAAATCTAGCTCATCAATATCAGATTTGGTGGCAAGTAAACATGCACTTCTCAATTTAATTTCAGAAACAACACTAGATGGTTTACTATTAGGCTTCATTTGTTGCTCAAATTCTTTTGCCACAATCTGATTTTCACTCTTATTTTATCCTATTTTGCTTTATTAGCTCGACTAATATCATCTTTCAAAATGGAATCGAGAGTCATAGGAAGCAAAGTAATATTTTTATCCTTATGAACAAGAGTATCTGATTGTTTCTACCATGGTGTCTGAAATTTTATCAAATTGCCATGAGTCGACCAAGTAATAAGGAACATGCTTGCATAGGTACCACATCACAATCAACATAATCAGCATATGTAGAGATACTAAAATGCACCACGAGCGATGCGTGTTACCTTAACCTTGTGCTGTTGTTGAACCATTGGATGTAGTAAGGATGTGGATGTGGTCTTGTGGTGAGAGATAGCTTCTCCACCATCTCCATGCTAGCCAAGTTGTTGCAGCTCCCTCCATCTATGATGGCCTTGAATAGAGCGTTCTGCACAACTCCTTTGTATGGAACAAATTATGCCTCTGATTTTGCTCGACTTGTGTAACTTTGCACACTCAAAACACGTTGAGCAACTAAACATTCATACCTATCGGCATCTTGGTAGCCATGTATTGCGTCTCATGATCAGAATCATCTCCACCGTGTTCTTCATGTGTAATAAGAGCCAGCGTCTCTTCATCATAGTCTAGCGGAATCATACCCACCATCCTCGTTAGCAATCATCACCGCGGCTGAGATTGGCATTCTCTCATAAAATGTCCTCTTCCCTTACAACAACGACAAATAATATCACTTTCGTGTGCCTATTGGCGCCATGGAAGAAGAAGAGCTACATGTAGGCCCGGCAGGTGTGCTCTTGGCGAGATAGTGGTGGTTGTGCCTGCTTTCTTGTATCCACGGTTGGAGGTGGCAGCCGGCGGAGAGTGCGGTGTAGTAGAGCGTGTGGAAGTAGATGATGCGTGGTGTCCATGATGAAGATCGACCTGCGAGAAAAGTTAGTCGGCGCCAATGCACTGTCGATCCTGCACTTCACGTTCAGCTTTACAAGCAAGATGGAATAATCGAGTGATATTAGTATAATCCTTGTAGTCTAGAATGGTGCGAATCTCTCTATTTAATCCACCTAGAAAGCGTGCAAGCATAGCTTCATTCTCCTCTACAATACCACATCTAATCAAGCCGGTTTGTAATTCACGATAATATTCTTCTACGAATTTTTCCTTGTCTTAAGCGCTGCAATTTTTGAAGTAATTCACGTTGATAATATGGTGGAACCAGCAGATACGCATAGCAGTTTTCAAAGCAGCCCAAGTAGGCTGGAGCAGGATATAATCGACAATGTTCAGACCACCAAACACATGCAAAGCTAGTGAAAGCACAAACAGCAGCAGGAACACGTCTCTCCTCAGGATATTGTAAACATGTAAATCAGGAACATATCTACCCTCGAATGGTGGAATATTCAATTTCAGTTTAGGGAGATGGTCATTATCTCGTACCTGAGGGGGAGCCCTAACATTACCATTATTTGCATGTGGACGACCTGGTGGTTGTGGTGCTGGTGGTTGCACGTAGTTCTGATGTTGATCAACCTCATCCTCGTAATCTCCCATAATCATCCTCCCCACATCAGCGGTAGGACCCACGAAGTATCAACATGACACCGGCAGCTTGGCGGTGAAGAGGGACCGTGAAGCTTCGGCGGAGGGCTGTTTCGCGATGTGGAGGTAGTCGTTGTTGTTGTTGTAGAGCTGCGTTAGGTGTAGCGGTGGTGGTGGTGGTAGGCGTGCGAGCAATTCATTAAACTTGTTATCGAGCTTTGTTTGACGCCTTCTCAATGCCATCTATCTTCTCCATGGCCTCTTCAAATCTATTTAGCACATCTTCCACCTGCCCACTCATCATTTGTTGAAACTTATCATGTAGCGCTTTGTTTGTCATGTTCTCCCACTTAGTCTAAATAAACATGATCCTGCCATGGTTAGCGACAATAGAAACACACAAGAATATGATTGACGGACTACTAGGAAGTGGTGGTGGTGGTGTGGTGGGCGGTCACAAATCCGTCAAGAAAATCTCAAATTCTTACAGTTCTTACCGGGGAGAGTCAAGCATACGATGTAGATGTATGTGGAGCTGGGAAGGCTTATAATATGGTAGCAAAAAGGGTCAGCAATAATCAATTCGGAGATGCAAAAGTTGAATAAGCGCTCAGCAGCGATCTTGTGCTGGTCCTAGGCAAGACCGTGCTAGAGGCGCGAGCCTAGAACACTAACAAAATCACAATGGCTGCGGAAACAACGGAAAAGCACACTCTGGAAATTTTTTTCGCTCTTTTTTTTTTCTTGCTGCTCTTTTTTTGCGAAAATTCACTATAATGGCGAGTGTCTCAAAACTCTTCCCAGGTCAAGCCCGGCGGGATGGAGCACGAAATTTTTCGACCAAATTTTTTTTTATTTGCCGGACCCAAAAACTGGAAGCAGGTCAAAAAACTTTATATAACGGTGATTGTCTCAATCGCTTAGAAACACCTAAAAATAGGATAGCGAAAAATTTTTTGACAAGTGCGTTTTGGAAAATTTTGGGCCTAAGCGGAAGGTGGTTTCCAGACCTCGCGAGCAAGGAAACCGAATCGAATTTAGATGGATCTAGAAAACAAACCTAATATGACAAGAACTTCGGATTGGTGGTGGATATATGGTGGTGGTATATGGCAGCGGTGGTGGTATATGGTAGCGGTGGTGGTATATGGATACAGTTGGTGGTGGTATATGGATCGGATTGGTGGTGGCATATGGAGGCGGATTGAGGCGGTGGCGGATAAGCAATGGTGGTAGATGGCAAGGCGATGATGATGGGTGCGGCGGCTTGAAAACTTATGACCAGAACTCGAAACTCTAAAGACTAGACTCTAAAACTAGCAACTTGACACGATGCAACACATAAATTCAACAAAGCAAAAACCTAAAAGATTATGCAAAAGGCTCAGATTGGTTCGGATATGATGAACTAACCCTAATTTTTTTGTGGCTTTTTAAATGGACATTAGGTATGAAGAACAGACTCGATCTAATCTCGAAAACTGTAAAATCTCACGAGCAACCTGAAAATCTGATACCACTTGATAGAGGTAAAGGTGTCCGATGTTTCGATGAGATGGTGGCTATCGTTTACGTAGAAAGTCGACCTTGCGATCCGACTACGTCGTGCGAGGCGTCGGCGCCTTATAATCGCTAAACCAACCCGAGGGTTATTGACCCTTGAGACACGATCAACGACCACGAGGTGATGTGAGAGGCGGAACCCTCGTGGGCGATCTTTCACGTTGGGGCGGATCCTACGGAAATCCACGAAGAGCGAGTGGAAGAACACGAGGAAATCACGGGGAGGAACAAGGGACAACACTCAACCGACAAGAAAACAATCACACAAGTGCTAGATTATCAAACACATAGAGTGGCACAAGGTTCAAGATCAACAAAGGTAAGGATACAGTAGCCGTTCTTCTCCATGAGGAGGTCTTGATGGGGTCCGCCCTAGAAGGGGTCTTGGATCCGCTTAGGGATCTTCTCCGTAGAGGTCTGATCTCCAGAGAAGTAGCCAAGGGATGAAACAGCAACTCTCACACGAAATATGAGCAAATCCAAAGCTAACCTTAGAAAAGGATGAGGGAGGTCTATTTATAGTCTAGGACCTCCAAAGGGGGTAAGTTAGAGGCGAAGCAGTACATGGGCCTCGGCCAAGCAGCTAAACAGGCGCAGGCGGTAGTACCGTTCTGGTGATGATACCGCTTTCGATCAATAATGCAGCTTGGTGGTAGTAGTACCGCTCTGAGCGCCGTTCGATTCACAGAGTGTGTGGGTTTTGCGGAAGTAGGCGGATGGAAGCGGTAGTACCGCTTGGCTCGGCTCAGCGGTGAGTGCCGCTTGGCTAGTGATAATCTGCTCATTTGGTGATAATTTAAGCTTGGCTTGGCGGTAGTACCGCTCCCTCTGACTCTGCAGCTCCTCCTCTTGCTCTTGGTGTCCATCTTGGGCTGTAGCTTCTCTAGGTTGGTTCCTTGGTACCTAAGCATGCACAACATTCGGATTGAGGTAGTAGCCATGTCTCGAGAGGGTCATATGATATTTCACTAAGGAGAGAAGTCACCTCGGTCTGAGAGCTCGAGCTCGTGCTCTAGTCATGGGTCCTCTTGGCTCTTGATGAGGCGGTTGTGGATGCATGGGGATGATCGTGGGATGCTCGCATCATCTCCCCCAGGGGAGATCCGACCTCGGATCAAAGCTTCATCTCCATGGAAGGTGCGAGGTCCTTGGCGTTGAAGATGTCGCTCACGTTGTACTTGTCGCCGAGGTATGTCGATCTTGTAAGCGTTGTCGTTGTAGCGTGCTAGTACCTTGAAAGGTCCATCGGCTCGAGGAGAAGTTTGGACTTGCGTTCTTTGGGAAGCGGTCCTTGCGAAGGTGTAGCCACACTAGATCACCAATGTTGAAGGCGATGGGTTGCTTGTTGGCGTTGAGCTTGTTGCTTAGCGTTGTACTTGGCGCTCGATGGTGTGCCTTGTATCTTCGTGCATCTTCTTGATGTTGCTTGCTTGTTCACTTGCATCCATGTTGAGTGCGCTCTTGGAAGGAAGTGGTAGAATGTCCAATGGGGACAGCGGGTTGAAACCGTGAAGCGACCTCGAAGGGGACTTGCCGGTAGTTGAATGTCTTGCGATTGTAGGCGTGCTCGGCGATGGGTAGACATGCTTCCCACTCCTTGATGTTCTTCTTGATCAAGACCACAGTAGAGTGGATAGTGTCGTGATCACGAGCATCCACGATCATCCCCATGCATCCACAACCGTCTCATCAAGAGCCAAGAGGACCCATGACTGAAACACGAGCTCGAGCTCTCGAGACGAGGTGACTTCTCTCCTTAGTGAAATATCATATGACCCTCTCGAGACATGGCTACTACCTCAATCCGGAATGTTGTGCATGCTTAGGTACCAAGGAACCAACCTAGGAGAAGCTGCAGCCAAGATGGACACCAAGAGCAAGAGGAGGGCTGCGAGTCGGAGGGGCGGTACTACCGCTCAAGCCAAGCGGTACTACCGCCCGGCAATAGTACTACCGCTCAAGCCAAGCAGTACTACCGCTGAGCCGAACCAAGCGGTACTACCGCTCTCCATCGACCTACTTCCATAAAACCCGACACCTCGAGAATCGAGCAGCGTCGGGCGGTACTACCGCCCACCAAGCGGTACTACCGTGGAAAGTACTACATACAATAGAGCAGTACTACCGCCTGCACTTTGTGTGCAGCGTTTGGGCGAGGCCCATGTACTCGTTCGCCCCAACTTACCTTGAGGTCCTAGACTATAAATAGACCTTCCCTCATCCTTTCTAGGGTTAGCTTTGGATTTTCTCATATTTGATTGTGAGCCTTTGCTCATCCACTTGGCTACTTCTCCTTGAGATCGGGACCTCTGGAGAAAGATCCCCAAGCGGATTCAAGACCCCCTCCTAGGGTGGACCCCTCAAGACCTCCTCTCGGAGAAGAACAACTACCCTTGTATCCTACCCTTTGTTGTCCTTGAATCTTGTGCCACTCTATGTGTTTGATAATCTAGCACTTGTGTGATTGTTTTCTTGTCGGTTGAGTGATCTCTCTCTCGTTCTCCCCGTGTTTTCCCTCGTGTTCTTCCGCTCGTTCTTCGTGTTCCTCGTGAGGATTCCCTCAAGCGTGAAAGATCGTCAACCTAGGGTTCTGCCCTACATCATCATGGTATCATGAGCCACGTTGATCACGTTATTGGAGCCCCTACCCTCTTTTCTAGCTTGATTTTGTTGTTTTGTCCTAATTCGAAAATTCCCCACAAAAATAGCCCCAAATTTTTTTGTGATTTGTTAGTGTGATGAAATTTTGTTGATTTTGATCCGTGGATTTGCTTGGTTTAGTCGATCTAGCATCTCTCCAAGTTTCACCTCTTTCCATCCACAAAATCCATCAATTTTGACCGAAATCACCATTTCCATACAAAATCGGCATAGCGATTGAACAATCGAGAAAATCCCGACCTGGCGGTACTACCGCCCTCTAAGCGTACTACCGCTGGATGCAGCACTACCGCCAGCCCCGTTCAGCGAAATAGTGAAAAATCCCGACACGGCGGTACTACCGCCCTCGAGGCGGTACTACCGCCCTAGCGATTCACCTTCCGACTTTCACCATTTTCATCATAACTTTTCACTCGAACTCCGATTTGAGTGTTCTTGGGCTCGTTTTGAAGCTATCGGCGTGCGAGGCCCTCACCTTGGTTTCACCACCGTTTAACACCATCAAATTTTCGAACGTTGGCACCTTTGCCTAGGGCTTTCACCACATCATCCGCTATACCACCTCCACTTTCCGCTACCACATTTTCGCTTTTGGTCTTTGAGAATTTGAGTTGTGGTTCCGTGTCCTATTGTGTTTGGCTATATAGAGTGCGGTTCGGCGTCAACATCACCACCGCTCATCTTCGCCAAGGACTCATCATCGTCAGGGCGGTAACCTCGGCGACATCTTTGTCATCTCTCACAATTGCATTGATAACCACATAGCCTTACTTTTGCGTTGCTTACCCATCGAGACTAGCCATTGAGTATTGCACAGCGTGACTTGTGCACTGTAGTGATCATACTCCATAGCATACATAGCATACCATAGTGGTGCATATCTTGAGATCAACTTGTGTGTCACAATGTTGTCATCGCATACACTTGCTATCTTGGTTTGTGAAGTTTGCATAAGAAAAGAGCTCAAAAGTGAAAGAGCCACCCAAGCTTTTAAGCAAAGAGGAAAGATAAGCAAAGAGCTTATAAGCAAGAACCATAGCATCATACAACATTAAGATTGTCATATCCGATCATCTTGGATCATAGCACCGAAATATCATACATATAGCATAATTGGGATAGAGATCGTTGCATTTTTGCCTAATAGGTTGTGCACAAGTTCGCGTATCCGCCTTTTATTGCAATCGTGCTAAGCGTCTCTCTAGTATTGTGCAACAAGAGCATTCTCGTGGTTTCCACATTTTGGCTCACTTTTGGTTTGCACAATCCCACTTATCTATTTGCGTGTGTGTTTCGTGTACCACTACTTGCTTGGTCTACTTGTTACATTTGCAATTTGCGAATCTTTTCAACTTTATTGAGTCTCACTTACAATTGCATCAAATTTTGTGCCACCATCCTAACGAGCTCCACCATAAGCTTTTATTTGTGTAGGTGTGAGAACCGACAAGAATCGGTACCAAAGTGCTATTTCATTGTCCGCATTTGAGTGAACTTGATTCATTTTCAACATCGGTCAAAGGTACATTGGTATAAGTTCTTTTCCGTTCTACCACTCACATCTTGTTTGGAATGATGGATAGGCCAAGTTCTTCTACCAACCCACTCTTCATCGAGCAAAGAAGGCGACATGTCCTCATCGTCACCAAGAGCCACCTCTTTGGTGCTGTGGCGTTGCACCAAGAACAACAAGCAATGGCGACCGCATCGACAACCTCGCCACCGACTTGCGACTCTCAGAGCAGCGTACAAGAGACTACGCCGACAACAAGTTCGAGGCTCACAAGGAAGAGAATGATGCAAGAATGGGCCGAGATCCGCGCGTTGATGAGAACACGGCATCATTCCACTTCTTCATCATCAAGGCGGAGACGCTCGAGTCGACATTCGGCGACACCTTCTCGACTCAAGTACACCGTCATCGAACACTCTTGACGAGCAGCGCCAAGACCGTCATGCATCTAGCAACCCGCTACATGACAAGCATTCACAAGAGCAAGTTGATGATCAAGTTCCTCGTCCTCAATCAAACCAAGAGGCTTTGCTCAAGCCCAAAACGACAACGTCTTCGTCGCCAACAAGAGGAAGAAAAGAGCGCGTCGTCACCAAGGCGAACAAGGCGCCAAGGCTCAGCGTCTTCAACAACAACAACGTGAGCGCAAGCTCTTGAGGCATAGCGTGCCCTTCAAAATCAAGTAGAGCCTTAAGCCACCACAATCATGAGCAGGCGCAATCAAGAGGAAGCCCTTGAGAAGAAATCCAAGAGAGGAACTACCAACCTCATGTACAGCGTCAAGTTCCTCAAGCTCCTCCACAAGCTCGTCAAGCTCCACCTCAACATCAAGTTCAACAAGAGCAAGTTGATCATGGTCTTCCTCCGCGCCAAGAGCAACATGAAGGCGAGTACATTCCACGTCAAGGGCGTCATCATCAACATCGCCAACAACACAATGAAAAACAGCGCTTCTGACAAGCTAAAATTCACCATGCCCAAGTTCAATGGAAGCAATGACCCGAAGACTACCTCTCATGGGCATTGAAGGTTGACAAAATCTTCCGTTTGCACAACTACGATGAAGCGAAGAAAATCGCTATGGCATCACTTGAGTTCCAAGATTATGTGCTCATATGGTGGGAACAAATCATTGGCTGACGACAAGCAAGAGGTGAACCTCCAATCACCACTTGGGCTCAAATGAAGGATGTCATGCGAGCACGTTTTGTGCCAACCTACTACAACCGCGACCTCTTCAAGAAACTCCAACTACTCAAGCAAGGAACAAAGGCGTTGAAGAATACTACAAGGAGATGGAGATAGCCATGATTGAGCCAATGTCAAGGAAGATGATGAGCAAACTATAGCACGTTTCTTGAATGGACTCAATCATCCCATCAAGAAGATCGCCGACTTCCAACCATACTCATCCCTCATTGAGCTCGTACATCAAGCTACAAAGGCGGGCAGCCAAGTACAAGATGACTTCAAATGCGCCAAGTACTCATCCAAGACCTCGACTTCTCCAACAACCAAGCTTCAACGACTCCTCCAACATCTACACCAACCAAGCTTCCTTCAAGCGGCGACAAGTCAAGTTACAAGAAGACATCGACAAGTTCAAGTCGTCCTCCTCCTACTTCAAACAACCTTAAGCGCGTGCTTCATCCTCTACTCCGACCGATGAGACCATCAAAACAAGCTCCTTCAAGTGTTTCACTTGTGGCGGCCGAGCCACAAGTCATCTGAATGCACCAACAAGCGCACCATGATCCTCAGAGCGATGGCACATATGACTCTATGAGTGAAGAGGAAATGGAAGCCCTTGAGCAAGTGGCCATGCACGGCAAGTGAATGAAGATGAAGATGATCAAGTCTTTTGTGATGAGGATTGAGCCCGCTCTCGTTGTCTCCAAGGTCTTGACTCTTCAACATCAACAAGAAGAAGACCAGCGATGCCACATCTTCCACACAAAGCGGCATCAATGGGCGGTCCATCAAGGTCATCATCGATGGAGGTAGTTGCCACAACAGCAAGTGAAGAACTATGCTCCAAGCTACAATTGGTCGAGAGGAAGCACCCACACCCTACAAGGTTCAATGGCTAAGTGACTCCGGCACTATCTGAGTCGAGCATCGGTCCAAGTCTCCTTCAAAATTGGTGCTTATGAAGACACTTTGGAGTGTGATGTGGTCCCAATGACCGTTTGCCACCTCCTTCTTGAGTGCGACCATGGCAATTCGACCGTGGTGTCATCCACAATGGCGAACCAATCACTATAGCTTCAAGATGAAAGGGAAGGAGTATGTGCTCGACCTATGTCTCCTAGTCAAGTGATAGCCGACAAGCAAGCCACACATCATAGAAAAGAGTGAGAAAGTGATCCACCCAAAAGTGAGTGAGAGCCACAAGCCAAATTTGAGAGACTCTTAGCCTAGAGAAAAACCTCATTCTATTTGCCACCAAAAGTGAGATGAGAGAAGTGTGTGAGCACCCATCAGTGTGATGCACTTTGTCCTTGTGTGCAAGGATGGAGAACCAAAACTAACACCATTCACGAGCTACCTTTGGTGTTTCAATCTCTTTTGCAGGAATTTCAAGATGTTTTCCCGATGAGCTACCTCGGGTCTACCTCCTCTTGAGGCATTGAGCATCGAATCGACCTCATCCCGGGCGCCGCTACCAAACAAAGCTCCATACCGAGTCAATCCGGAAGAAACCAAGGAGATTCAGCGGCAAGTACAACAACTCATCGACAACGGTCATGTGCGTGAAAGCCTAAGCCCTTGTGCCGTTCGGTTATTCTTGTGCCTAAGCCGATGGAAGTTTCCGCTTGTGTTCGATTGTAGACCTATCAATGCTATTACCGTTCGATATAGGCATCCCATTCCTCGCTTAGATGACATGCTTGATGAACTTAGTGGAGCCAACGTTTTCTCAAAAATTGATCTTAAAAGTGGCTATTATCAAATCGCATACAAGAGGGTGATGAATGGAAGCTGCTTTCAAAACCAAATTTGGTTTATATGAGTGGTTAGTGATGCCTATGGGTCTTCGGAAGCTCGGTACTTTTGTCGTCTTATGCATCATGTGCTTCGTCCTTATATTGGAGTCTTTGTTGTGGTTTACTTTGATGATATTCTTGTGTTTAGCAAAACCATGAAAGAGCACATCAATCATGTAAAATCTGTGTTGCAAACTCTTACAAGAGAAAGCCTTTATGCAAACTTGAAAAAATGCACTTTTGGAGTTGACAAAGTGGTTTTCTTGGGTTTTGTTGTTTCCTCAAAGGGTGTCCATGTTGATGAATCTAAAATTGAAGCAATCAAAACTTGGCCCCAACCCACCATTTGCAACAAGTCGAAGTTTTCTTGGTCTTGCGGGTTTCTATCGTCGCTTTGTGAAGATTTTAGCACAATTGCCGCTCCTTTGCATGCTTTGAGCAAGAAGAATACTCCCTTTGTTTGGGAACTTTGCAATCAACGCTTTTGATGAGCTCAAGTCTTTGCTTACTCATGCTCGATTCTTGCTTTGCCCAATTTTGACAAAACTTTTGAGGTTCATTGTGATGCAAGTGGTGCGGAATTGGCGGAGTTTTGATGCAAGAAAAAGCGAGCCATTGCTTATTTTAGTGAAAAACTCTCGGTGCTCAACAATTATCCATCTATGACAAAGAATTGTATGCTTTAGTCGTGTGCTACATGTTTGGGAACATTACCTTAGACCGCATGAGTTTGTCATCCATACCGATCATGAAGCGCTTAAGTACCTCAAAGGTCAAACTAAATTGAACAAGCGTCATGCCAAATGGGTGAATTCATTGAATCTTTTCCTTATGTGATCAAGTACATTAAGGGTAAAGAAAATGTAGTTGCTTGACGCTTTCACGCATAAACATGCTTGTCACTCAACTTGAGTTGAATGTTATTGGTTTGAGCATATAAAAGACTTGTATGAGCATGATCCATCTTTTGCTTCTCCTTATGCTAAGTGTTTGGCGCATCGTCTTGGGAACAATATTACATCAAGGATGGTTACCTTATGAGAGCTAACAAACTTTGCATTCCGAGTCTTCTCTTCGTTTGCTCCTTTTGCAAGAGGCTCATGGGCGACCTCATGGGACACTTTGGGGCGACAAGACATTAGCCGCACTCTCCAACAACTACTTTTGGCCCAAGATGTTCATGACGTCTCACGCTTCACCAACCGATGCTACACATGTCATAAAGCTAAGTCTAAAGCTCAATCTCATGGTCTTTACATGCCTCTTCCTATTCCATATCAACCATGGGAAGACATTAGTATGGATTTTGTACTTGGTTTGCCTAGGACTCAAAATGGCAAGGATTCCGTCTTTGTTGTTGTGGATAGATTTTCTAAAATGGCACATTTCATTCCTTGCAACAAGATGAGCGATGCTTCACATGTTGCAAATCTCTTTTGTGGGAAATCTTGCGACTCCATGGCGTACCAAAGACAATCGTCTCCGATCGTGACGTCAAGTTCTTGAGTTACTTTTGGAAGACCCTATGTGCCAAGCTAGGAATCAAGCTCTTGTTCTCCTCGGCATACCATCCTCAAACCGGCGGCCAAATGGAGGTGACGAACACTTACTATCCACTCTACTTCGTGTCTTGATCAAGAAGAACATCAAGGAGTGGGAAGCATGTCTACCCATCGCCGAAATGCGCCTACAATCGTGCAAGACATTCAACTACCGGCAAGTCCCCTTGAGGTCGTCTACGGTTTCAACCCGTTGTCCCCATTGGACATTCTACCACTTCCTCTCCAGGCGCACCAACATGGATGCAAGTGAGCGAGCAAGCTACATCAAGAAGATGCGAAGATACAAGGCACACCATCGAGTGCCAAGTACAACGCCAAGCAAACAAGCTCAGCGCCAACAAGCAACCCATCGTCTTCAACATTGGTGATCTAGTGTGGCTACACCTTCCATGAGGACCGCTTCCCCAAAGGCATAAGTCAAACTTCTCCCTCGAGCGATGGACCTTTCAAGGTACTATGCGCTTCTAGCGACAACGCTTACAAGATCGACATACCTCGCGACAAGTACAGCGTGGCGACATCTTCAACGTCAAGGACCTCGCACCTTTCCATGGAGATGAAGCTTTTGATCAAGGTCGGATCTCTCCCAAGGGGAGATGATGCGGAGCATCCCGATCATCCCCATGCATCCACAACCGTCTCATCAAGAGCCAAGAGGACCCATGACTAGAGCGAGCTCGAGCTCTCGAGACGAGGTGACTTCTCTCCTTAGTGAAATATCATATGACCCTCTCGAGACATGGCTACTACCTCAATCCGAATGTTGTGCATGCTTAGGTACCAAGGAACCAACCTAGGAGAAGCTGCAGCCCAAGATGGACACCAAGAGCAAGAGGAGGAGCTGCGAGAGTCGAGGAGGGCGGTACTACCGCTCAAGCCAAGCAGGTACTACCGCCCCATGGCCAGTACTACCGCTCAAGCCAAGCAGTACTACCTGAGCGAGACAAGCGGTACTACCGCTCTCCATCGACCTACTTCCACAAAACCGACACACTCCAGGGAATCGAGCAGCGTCGAGGCGGTGCTACCGCCCGCCTGGCGGTACTACCGCTGGCAGATACTACCGCCAGCAAACAGTACTACCATACTGCTTTGTGTGCAGCGTTTGGGCGAGGCCCATGTACTCGTTTAGCCCCAACACCCCTTGAAGGTCCTAGACTATAAATAGACCTTCCCTCATCCTTTCTAGGGTTAGCTTTGGATTTGCTCATATTTGGTTGTGAGCCTTTGCTCATCCACTTGGCTACTTCTCCTTGAGATCGGGACCTCTGGAGAAAGATCCCCAAGCGGATTCAAGACCCCCTCCTAGGGTGGACCCCTCAAGACCTCCTCTCGGGGAAGAACGGCTACCCTTGTATCCTACCCTTTGTTGTCCTTGAATCTTGTGCCACTCTATGTGTTTGATAATCTAGCACTTGTGTGATCGTTTTCTTGTCGGTTGAGTGATCTCTCTCGTTCTCCCGTGTTTTCCTCGTGTTCTTCGCTCGTTCTTCGTGTTCCTCGTGAGGATTCCCTCAAGCGTGAAAGATCGTCAACCTAGGGTTCGCCCTACATCGGTCTTGATTCGTCACCTCCGTTTGGCCGTCGGTTTGAGGATGGTATGCGAGGAGAACAAGAGCTTGATTCGAGCTTGGCACATAGGGTCTTCAAAAGTAACTCAAGAACTTGGCGTCACGATCGAGGCGATTGTCTTTGGTAATGCGCCATGGAGTCATAGATTTCCCTACAAAGAGATTTGCAACATGTGAAGCATCGTGCATCTTGTTGCAAGGAATGAAATGTGCCATTTAGAAAATCTATCCACAACAACAAAGGCGGAATCCTTGCCATTTTGAGTCTAGGCAAACCAAGTACAAAATCCATAATAATGTCTTCCCATGGTTGATATGGAATAGGAAGAGCCATGTAAAGACCATGAGATTGAGCTTTAGACTTAGCTTTGCGACATGTGTGTCGGTTGGTGAAGCGTGAGGCGTCATGAACATCTTGGGCCAAAAGTAGTTGTTGGAGAGTGCGGCGAATGTCTTGTGCGTCCAAAGTGTCCCATGAGGCGCCTCCATGAGCCTCTTGCAAAAGAGCAAGCGAAGAAGACTCGGGAATGCAAAGTTTGTTAGCTCTCATAAGGTAACCATCCTTGATGTAATATTGTTCCCAAGGCGTGTCGTCAAACACTTAGCATAAGGAGAAGCAAAAGATGGATCATGCTCATACAAGTCTTTTATATGCTCAAAACCAATAACATTCAACTCAAGTTGAGTGACAAGCATGTTTATCGTGAAAGCGTCGGCAACTACATTTTCTTTACCCTTAATGTACTTGATCACGTAAGGAAAGATTCAATGAATTCACTCCATTTGGCATGGCGCTTGTTCAATTTAGTTTGACCTTTGAGGTACTTAAGCGTTTCATGATCGGTATGGATGACAAACTCAGGCGATCTAAGGTAATGTTCCCAAACATGTAGCTGCACGCACTAAAGCATACAATTCTTTGTCATAGATAGGATAATTAAGTTGAGCACCTTGAGTTTTTCACTAAAATAAGCAATGGCTCGTTTTTCTTGCATCAAAACTCCGCCAATTCGGTACCACTTGCATCACAATGAACCTCAAAGTTTTGTCAAAATTGGGCAAAGCAAGAATCGAGACATGAGTAAGCAAAGACTTGAGCTCATCAAGCGGTTGATTGCAAAGTTCACCAAACAAAGGGAGTATTCTTCTTGCTCAAAGCATGCAAAGGAGGCGGCAATTGTGCTAAAATCTTTCACAAAGCGACGATAGAAACCCTGCAGACCAAGAAAACTTAGCACTTGTTGCAAATTGGTGGGTTGGGGCCAAGTTTGATTGCTTCAATTTTAGATTCATCAACATGGACACCTTTGAAACAACAAAACCCAAGAAAACCACTTTGTCGACTCCAAAGTGCATTTTTCAAGTTTGCATAAAGGCTTTCCTTGCGAAGAGTTTGCAACACAGATTTTACATGATTGATGTGCTCTTTCATGGTTTTGCTAAACACAAGAATGTCATCGAGTAAACCACAACAAAGACTCCAATATAAGACCGAAGCACATGATGCATAAGGCGTACAAAAATGCAGGGAGCTTAGAAAGACCCATAGGCATCACTAACCATTCATATAATCAAATTTGGTTTTGAAAGCGGTTTCCATTCATCACCCTCTTGTATGCGTATTTGATAATAGCCACTTTTAAGATCAATTTTTGAGAAAAGTTGGCTCCACTAAGTTCATCAAGCATGTCATCTAAGCGAGGAATGGGATGTCTATATCGAGCAGTAATAGCATTGATAGGTCTACAATGAGACACAAGCGGAAACTTCCATCGGGCTTAGGCACAAGAATAGCAGGAGCGACACAAGGGCTTAAGCTTTCCGCGTACATGACCGTTGTCGATGAGTTGTTATTACTATGCTAGTTGAATCTCCTTGGTTTCTTAGGATTGACTCGTTATGGAGCTTTGTTTGGTAGCGCTAGCTCGGGGATGAGGTCGATTCGATGCTCAATGCCTCGAAGGAGAGTAGACCGGAGGTAGCTCATCGAGGAAAACATCTTGAAATTCCTGCAAAAGAGATTGAAACACCAAAGGTAGCTCGTGAATGGTGTTAGTTTTGGTTCTCCATCCTTGCACACAAGGACAAAATGCATCACACTCGATGGGTTCTCACACTTCTCTCATCTCACTTTTGGTGGCAAATAGAATGAGGTTTTTCTCTCTAGGCGAAGAGTCTCTCAAATTTGGCTTGTGGCTCTCACTCACTTTTGGG
>JAHIAM010000438.1:0-47955 GCA_021605205.1 Aegilops longissima
CCTGCTTTATGTCAGGATACGGTCGCCAAAATGGGCATAGACCCGCTCAAGGATTAAACCCACAAGGACAACCTTTAAAGCGTCATACCAGGTGTAGAGCCAATTATGCGAGCTCGATTACACTCAAAAGTGGTCTTCGGATCCCGGATAACTTCGAGCGAAGAGTTAATCTTTGACATAGTCCCGTTCATAGCGGCTATCCGCGCCTTTCTCAGACGAACGGCGATTCATGAAAAATTCAATGCGGTGCCGCCTCGCATACCTCAAGCTCAAGATGCGAGCCCTCGAGGCATAATCACGGTCGAATTGAAACACCGAACGCTATCTC
This sequence comes from Aegilops longissima, assembly GCA_021605205.1. Taxonomy (NCBI): domain Eukaryota; kingdom Viridiplantae; phylum Streptophyta; class Magnoliopsida; order Poales; family Poaceae; genus Aegilops; species Aegilops longissima. The sequence goes on from JAHIAM010000438.1 coordinate 329, forward strand.
CGAAAGGAGGCATACGGCGCCCTGCGGTGAAGTGCGAACAGCCTCTTAAGGAAATTCTCCAGTCCAGCCAATAAACAATGGGACCATCAAAAGCGCGCCGAGTAACCTACAACAAGACCGCTTTGTGCACGATCCGGACACGCGTAGCAATCCGGCCAACCCAGCCCTCGCGAAGTTGCGAAGCGATTACTAGCCGTACATAACTACGCTCTGGAGATACCATGGGCTAAGGGAGGAGCACGACCACACAACACACCAAGAATGCGGCTCAACCGCACCGGGCTCGATTGTGTCATTATTTTCTTTTTCTTTCTTCTTACTTTTAGGACTCACATTCTCCAAAAGCCTGTCCGTTCGCGCCCGAACTCCGTCTGCAACACCGGGAAGCAGCAAACTCGTCAGTGTCAGGTGGTCTCTACTTGAGCATTATACCTGTTTACATACCATCCATAGCTTACCTGGAGGACATGTTAAATAGTCCCATCCCTTGCTTATCGCACTATTTGTATCGTTCTGCTTCTGTGCAGTCCTTTTGAATAAACAATACATAACTTTTTACTATTATTGCACTCCTTTCTTTATTTATATATATGTTCATTTCATGACATATTGCACCCGTACACTTTGGTGCGGCCAATATACCGAGGGCTTAAGTTCCCCAGAATATGGTGTTAGAAGTCAGAACACTTTCACAAGTCACGGCACCGAACTTATAGCATTATATGCATCGGCTCGAATCATGTCTTGGGTCAATAGTTGGGTTTGCCCGGCTCCCATGTTTTGGTACCTTACGTTCCGTTATAAATCGGCTAAGGTGGATTGGGAGAACCCTGCGATTGTGCCCAGTTGAGCTAGGTTGAGCACCTCGGTCGAGACTAATGGCCGTCATGATAGAGGCGAGAGCGATGCGCTGTTCGAGAGGATTTTGGGTCCCTAAAGACTTATGCCGCTTAGGCGAAGTCGGCATTGTCGGCCAAAAGCGTGGATAAGCGCCCGAACTCGGTCTTCGAATACTAGGAGCTTCGCCCGAAATTTAAAATTATAGAATTCTATGGCTAAGTGAGAGTGTTCAAGCATTATAAGTCCGGTTGCCTTGTTCCTTCGTTGGGTAGCCTACATCGGTGTCAAAACAGCGGATCTCGGGTAGGGGTCCCGAGCGTGCGTCTAGGCGGATGGTAACGAGGAGACAAGCGACGATGTTTACCAGAGTTGGGCCCTCTTGATGGAGGTAAAACCCTACGTCCCTTGATTGATATTGATATTGTGGATGTTTACAGAGTGGATCTACCACGAGAACAAGGAGGCTAAACCCTAGAAGCTAGCCTATGGTATGATTGTAAGGGTTGTTGTGATTGTTGTCCTACGGACTAGAGCCATCCGGTTTATATAGACACAGGAGAGGGCTAGGGTTACCTGATCGGTTACAATGGTAGGAGATCTACATATCCGTGTCGTAAGCTTGCCTTCCGCATGAGGAAAGTCCCATCCGGACACGGGTGAAGTCTTCAATCTTGTATCTTCATAGTCTTGGAGTCCGATTCGATGATGATAGTCCGCCAAATGATAGTTGGTGATGATGGTAGTCCGGCTATCGGACACCCCTAATCGAGGACTCCACATTAGCCTGAACCGGGGCTTCAATGACGATAAGTCGGCGTGTATATTGCTTGGCATTGCAAAGCGGGTTCCTCCTCAAATGATAGAAGATTGGGAACACCAGGATGGTGTCAAACTACTGCAAAATAAATTCCACATTCCACCGTAGAGAATAATAATATAAACACAAGTTCAATCTCTGGCGTCTTCGTGGCATGGCGTCACACCACTACCAAGCCATTACTCGAATTGCTTTTTACTTTACCACCTTAAGCGCATTTGGTAGGCGGTTTCCTTAGCACGTCTTGTCGAGCGAGATCGTGTTTCCCTTAATCAGGATTCTCATCAATACGGGTGTGGGTAACCCAACGCGCCCGTTCGCAGCCCCCCTCTATCGGCGAGTCCCCAAGCGGTCCGCAGGCAGCTCTTGGTATTCTCCCCCTTTATAGCAGGACCAAGGCTCGTTTCTTTTCTTTAATCTGCCATCGAATCTTCTCCACGCTCCAAGTTCCAGCACCTAGAGCTCCAGTTCGTAGCTTTGAGGTCCTTCAGCGATGTCGGTTCCGACCTCGGGGCGGTGGATGCCCTCCTCCGTCACGGAGGGCGTGCTAAAACTGCGGGAGGCCAAGTACACTGTCTTATGAGATTTCACACAGGTTGCTGCCGAAGGGCAGGTCATCCCTACCCAGAGCCGGCCCGGTATGTGCGTCTTTGTATCCCACCTCCGTCCGGGGTTTAGGCTTCCGATGGATCCTTTTGTGAGTGGGCTCATGTTCTACTATGGGTTGGAATTCCACGACTTGGCTCCGGAGTCCATCCTCCATATATCTGCATTCATTGTCATCTGCGAAGCCTTCCTCCGCGTCACCCCACATTTCGGCTTGTGGCTGAAGACTTTCAATGTGGCGCCGAAGATGATCGGGGCGTCAAGCGGAGTGTGGCGACCGGCCATAAGTAGGAGGCGATGCCCATGGCCCGTGGCTCCTTCAAGAGGAGCTCGGCTGTGGCAGCAAGAGTGGTTCTATATTACCGTTCGAGGGCGCGGGACAAAAGCCGCCGCCCTATTCCGCCCGGGACCTCACGGCGATTGATATATTGGGTCAACAAGGGCTCAATTGGGGGACCGTCAAAGGGCGTGCCCCTCTGCGAGGCGGTTGAGATCTCTTGAGGGAGATCGATATGGTGAGTGGTGATGCAGGTTATGCTAATTGGCGCCTCCTGCCACTGCAAGCGCCGCCCTCTCCGGCTATGGGAGTTCAATCCGGAGGGCCCGGATTCTTCAACACTTCATGGTATGACACCCCTGGATATGTATAACTTATTCTTGGATCACAAGAAGTGCGTCCGGAATTGACCGAGATCTTGGACTAAGCTGTAGCCCGGATACTCAAGTAAGTAGTTCCAAGTCCGGACATACCCGTTTGTTTGCCTTTCAATGATCCGCCTTATGACCGATCTCCTTCTACACAGGAGTGGATAAGCGGAAGCAAAAGTGTCTGATGTCCGGCCCCCTCCGAGACGCGCGGATCCGTGCTGGTCCGGATCTTGAGGTTGCGCCCGGAGGAAGCGAAGGGAAGCAGAAAGCTACTGCCTGCGCCTAAGGAGGCTTTTTGAGCGAGGGGGATCGAGAATCCCTCCTACCAAGGGAGAAAAGGACTGCCTCAGGGACCGGGGAAAAAAGCCCTAAGCGGGGAAGAAATCTTCGCCCGGAGGGTCCTGCGTCAGGGAGGCCCGGCCGCACAATCTCCCTTAATGAGCCAACCCTCCAGCGAGCCGTAAGTAGAAAAAAGAAGGTTTATAGTAAGGGACATCCCTATTTGTGCTTACGAGGATAACTAAAGTTTTTACCTTGTAGTTCGGATCTCCGTCCTTGAGATGAGCTCGTCTTGAGGGACCTTCGTCCGGAGATGATAGAGGCGAGGCACCCCCGTCGAGGCGCCCGTTGGATAGAGGCGGACGAGCTTGAAGTGTCGTCAAGCGGAGGAGCCCCAGAGTGTGTAAAGCCGGATAGTTAGGCAGCCCGGTGTCTTGGTGAAGGATCTGCTTGAGAAGGCGTCTATCTCGGAAGATCAACATGCATTGATGAGCATGGTGATTGAAAGGATTCGTCCGCGGTAAGCGTGTATAATCTGCGTCGGGAGTTCTTGTGGGGTTTGAGAATGCGTAAAATGACACACCTTTTAACAGTTTTGCTTATAGAATCATACTGTATAGATAGTAGCCCCGAGACTTCGATGGGTTATCGATATCGACGTGACGTGCGAGGATCAAAATCGCATGAGTTTTAAATTCCCGTCGTGCCGATGCAGGTGGCGGGTCGTCGAGGAGGCCAGCCGGATGATGGAGTTGCTGAACTAAGCGGCAACTCGATGTGGCGAATGAGACATCGGCGCTGATCAACGAGCTACTTGATGAGTCGCCAAGGTAAGTGTTCTTCTTGCAGTCCGTGGTAAGGGCGAAGCCAACTCCTTACAATATGTGCGTGAAATGCAGATAGTGCCGCTGCCGTGGAAGTCTTGGGCGAACTTGCTCAAGCCAAGAGCAGGCGAGAAGGAATGTCTGGCAGCACCTCGAAAGTGACGAAGAGTTAAGCGGCTGAAAGGGCCGCTGCTTGCGGAAGCGAGGAAGAGATAGCGAAATGGTTGTGAAGTTAAAGAGGCTACCGACCGCAATGAGGCTCTTGGGAAGGCGCCTAGCGGGGCAGGAAGACCTGCGGAAGGCCACAGCTTGAAGCGAGAATGCCCGCTCTTCAATCACGGGCTATGAAGGAAAAACTGCGCCCGGGCGGGGAGATTGTAGCTGGCAAGCCTTTTACCTGCGCCGAAGGTTCCGCGGTTCAAAATATGCTCATTTGGGCCAAGCTGTGGTGTCAGGAGGACCTTATATGGACTTAGCAGCGAGTGCGGTGGATGCCATTACGCATTTTCGAAGCGGAAGGATCACCAGACGGAAGAGCTGTTTTGGTCTCAATTCCATAGTCCGGAGCATTCACTTCCGGCTGACCGATCGCTTGGCTGAGTGGCACTGAGCTAAAAAAGTTGTCCGGACTTGCTATGGCGGATATAGTGACCCATATCCGGCGGATAGGCTGACCGAAGAGTTACTTTGGCTTATTGCAGCAATTTCTTGGCGGTGGTGCATATCAAAGCGATAAGCGGTCGGCCTGCATGGAGGGTGCATGGATGGCTCGCCGTGTGAAGACACATTGGGCGAGATGGATGCCACATTTGTTGCGACCCAGGTTAGGATAATAACCGGCTACCCACGAGCACTATCTTGGCGAAGTCTGCCTGGTGCTTTCGTGTAATAAGTCGCGATTTTCGAAAAATGTTACGTTGAATGAGCGTTTATATGATGTAAAAACAATTTTTATGATGTAGCGCCTTTTATACTTGTGCGTTCAAGTAATAGAATATCTCGCTGCGGCCGTTCATGTATCGTATGTATAACTTTGAAAGATGGCGATGCGTCGACTTCAGCCCCCCACGCACAAGGTGCGGGGTGTTATAAAAATAGCGGCGTTTTCACACTTAATCCGGCGTCTCGGTCCTGTAAAGAGAGGTGGTAGCGTAACAAGCGAGGCAACGGACTATAATGCTTTATCACTTTCACTTAGCCATGGAGTTGAGGGTGGGGCTACGACATAGCCCACTGGGCACCGATGCTCTCCGAATTGAGGTAGCGTATGTACTGGCGGAAGCGGCCCTTACGTCAGCGGAGGAATCCTAAACATTCCCAAGGTCGATCGAGTGGTTGACGGTCTCTCGCTGTATCATGACGGTCAGGTTTTGGCTTTCTCTCTTGAGGTGCTCGCCCGGCCCGGCTGAGGCACTGTCGCAGTAGTTCTCCACAGGCAGCGTTAGCCGGTGATCTGAGCGTAAGGCAGCAAAACACGAGGGCAGGGCAAACCAACATTTAACCAAAGACATGATTGAACTGATGCATATAAGGCCTAACTTTCGAGGCGCGAACACTCCCGAAGGTGTTGGTCTTTATAATATGGGCAAAACAAAGCCCTAAGCCCTTGTGTCCAGTGCAGGAAGGTTCTTGGCAGCGGCCCGATGCCAAGCATGATCTCCACTCTGGTTATACTTAAAAACCAGGGGATTATAGCAACAAGAGGCGATGAAAGGTTTACATAAGGTCTTAGTCGAAAGAGTCCTTACAGCGGGTCCCTATTGCGTCTGCGCTGTGTCTCCGTTGTGCCTTGTATCTGGGCCAGGTGTGCATCTTTGTTCATCTGTAAAAGAGAGGAACTTGGTTGGAAAAAGAAATGCGATGCGAGAAAGTGCATAAAAATTGAAATATAGATTAAGAAAGCTGAGCCTATGCTAGCTCATTATGGCTTGTATGTAAAACCCGTGTGAAGGGGTGTGCGGCTAGAGTAGCCCTAGCTTATTTATTTGGACTTCGTCCAACCGTGTCAAGGGGTCTCGAAGCGACCCTTTGATGAAAGCGATGCCGTGGACCGGGCATTTGAAGCGTAGAGGGCGGAAAATGGTATTCTATTTAAGCGGACGAGCTTCCCGTCCCGATGCTTGATAGCTGGCTTAGAGGGCTGGCGCCACTCCTTTGAAGGAAGTGCGGCTATGCGGTGTAATAAGGTCTATCCCCACTTGCGGATTGTGCGGATATAGCAGGATTTGAGTCCTTTGCCGCGTCCATCAACACTGCGTTAATTGCGATCCGTCTATTATGGGATCCGATATCGAGGGCGGTCTATCTTGCGCTCGGATACTACGGACTAATCCGGATGGTAAGCGATTGGTTTTGACATCCAACCTTGGTCCTTTAGGGTGGATCGTCAAGCGCTTGTCTTGGCGAGTGCGTGTTGGCTTTCGTGTTTATCACGTGAAGCAAGTTCTTGTTTTGACTTCTCGAGGAAAGTCCTTTGACTTAGGTGCTTTCTGCTGGTGGGGCTCGTCATTGTCCTCGCTTGGCGTATCAGGCCTTGTCGGCATTAAGTCCGCCCGGACTGTTTAAAAACTCAACAATTTCGGTTGGTATGGTTTGCGGGCCTTCGAAGAATCTGTAGATTTGACATACCCGATCTAAAATTTTGTTTAAATTTGATAGCTCGTCTCTGTTGTCCTTAGAGGCCGTGTTTTATTAATGCGGCATGAGCTTTAGAATCGGCGTTGACGCTGTGCCTGTAGGCTTTTTCTTTTATTCGGCGCTGATCCTTCTGTGCCCGTGACTTTCCGTTCCATCTCGATCTCGGATGTACTTTCGGGTCGCTGGTGCTGCATCTTGCTAGCAGCTGTCTTCTCTACTTGTGACGCGTCATGAGAACTTATTAAGCGCGGCCATTGTTCTTAGCTTCTCTTGGCGAGTTATGCAGCGAGCCATTACGTCTCAGATGTTGTGTTTAAAAGCTGCTAAGGCTTCAGCGTCCGGACGATCGACTATTTGGTTCTTTTGGTAAGGAACACATTCCGAGAATTCTTGCTGACTCTCGGGCTGTTTGGTTATATGACTCAAATCGTCGACATCTGGAGGGGACATAAGTCCTTGAAAATTTGCTCTAACGCATCCTCAAGCTCTTCCCAACTTCCTATGATGTTTTCACAGGAGACTTTTGAGCCAATGCGAGCTGGCCCTTTGAGCTTGAGGTAGGTATTTTATGGCGTGGAGATCATCTCCTCTAGCCATGTGTATGTAGTATGTAGTCTTCTATCCGGACTCCAAGTGGTGTTGTGCCGTCGTATGCCTCTATGTTTATGGGTTTAAACAACTGCTGGAAATTCATGATCCAGCACCTCGCCAGATGAAACATAAGCGGGTGTCTGGCGCCCTATTTGGGTGTGCCGCTGTCTTGAATACTTGTCGTGGTGTGTTACTTCACAGGGTCCTCTTTTTGGCCCGTAGATGGACCTAGTTGGGCCATCCGTTTTACCGAGGATTATAATTCCGCTTCTGTGTAGCCCGTTTGTCGCTTTGGGCGGTCCTGGCCGTCTATCGACGAGCGGCCTCTTTATTTTTATTGTGAAGGCTCGATGGCTTCCTCGTCGAGTTCAGCAGCAACTTGCGCGGGTAGCTCTTGGTTTGATGGCCATTGCCATATTTGTCTACGGTCTTGAATACTTTGCTCCACTTCATCCTGAGCGTATCTTCTGCTGTTTTGAGCTTCCATTTCGCCTTCTTCAAACTTCTTGCAGTGGCGACTAGTTTTTTCGTATGTTCTTATGCTTTCTGGTGTTGTGGCGGACTGTTGATTGCTCCGTGAAGGGGTTGGTTATCCGGCTCGTCACATTAAGTCGTCCGCTGGCTTGCCTGCTCTATCGCTGGAGTCGTTAGGAAGGCTGCTATGATCGGCGGGACTTAGGCGGCGTTGCGTCGCCGTTTGGTTCTTTATCGGCGAGATTATCCTCTGCGCGTCCGTTGTTCCTCGTTATCGCTTCCCTTGAGGTTGTCCACCATGTATATATCGTATGGCGAGGTGGTCTTCCGGTATCCTGTGAGCCTTGGTTCTTGGTACTCTCCGGCATCGTCGTCCATACCGTCGATGTCTTGGTCGTAATCGAGTATGTCGGTTAAATAAATGCGGCGGTGGCTCTGAAGTGGGTGGTGGGTGGGATCTGAATTTCTTCATCATCCGCGTCCCAACGTCTGGCGTGGTTTGGCAGGGCTCTCCGGATAGCGAGAGATGCTAGAATGAATTTAATGTCGCCCGAAGAAGCGAAGTCTTTGAAAGATGTCGCGGCGGTGAACTCCATGATCGGCGTGTCGGATTCGGTGGCAAAGGCGTGGGAGGTTGGTCCGGCGAGTCCGGCACCTCGAGTCATAGGCTTTGTGGGACAAGGTAAGTGTCGGCTCCATCGCCCGTGAAATTGCGGCTCCGGCGGTGTCCAGCCATCCGTCCTCGATCCGGTGATCGGCTCCGGACTATAGTCGGGCGGATTAAATGTCTGACCTCAAGGGGTTGTCCGTGGCGAGTTAGGTCATGCCCGCATCGTGACAGCAGCAGCACGCTCGGCTATGGCTCAGATCCATCGAGAGATCAAGTCGGCGGATATCGGCCGTGAAGTTTAGAGCTTCAAACCTGGCGTGTGGCCAGGCGTAACTTCGATCTGCTCGGATGGCCAGGGAGTTGGCCCGCGATCTGAAAACGCCCGAATATGAAGATCTGTATGCAGGGAGAAAGGTCTCACCGGACTGCGTCATTGTGGATTGAAGAGGCCATGAAGCCTATCGGTGGCGACACATAGGAACTCTCAATGAAAGCACCAATGTCGGTGTCAAAACCGCCGGATCTCGGGTGGGGGTCTGAGCTGTGCGTCTAGGCGGATGGTAACAGGAGACAAGGGACACGATGTTTACCGGGTTCGGGCCCTCTTGATGGAGGTAAAACCCTACGTCTGCTTGATTGATATTGATATTGTGGATGTTTACAAGAGTGGATCTACCACGAGATCAAGGAGGCTAAACCCTAGAAGCTAGCCTATGGTATGATTGTAAGGTTGTTGTGATTGTTGTCCTCTGGAGTAGAGCCATCCGGTTTATATAGACAGGAGAGGGCTAGGGTTACAGTCGGTTACAATGGTAGGAGATCTAGATATCCGTATCGTAAAGCTTGCCTTCCACGCCAAGGAAAGTCCCATCCGGACACGGGGTGAAGTCTTCAATCTTGTATCTTCATAGTCTTGGAGTCCGGTCCATGATGATAGTCCGGCAAATGATAGTTGGTGATGATGGTAGTCGGCTATCGGACACCCCTAATCGAGGACTCCTCGGCCTCCTCAATGGACCCAAGAATGGGAACAAGAGTGCTCAAGTTTATCCCGAACACCCAGCTTTTCGTGGCATGGGGGCTGAAGCCAGCGACTTGCCATCTCTCAATTTTGATAAGCGGCGCACATAAGGTAATATTTTATATTAACAAAGCGTTGCTTAGCGCATATGAACAAGTTTTTCAGCGCACAAAATGACAAATCGAGTCTACTCAAAATTACATCTTTGGAGCACTCATCCGCTATCTGGCGGGCACCCTTGGAGGCCCTCATAGTACATTTGGGCGTCGATGCTCCTTTCCTTTGTAGCCCGTCCGTGACAAGCTTCTCTGCATCCACTTGCCCAGTGCACTTTAGCGCGGGCAAGGGCCAACAGGCACCTTCAATCTGAGGCAGACGCTGATGACTTCAATCAATGGAATGAGGCGTCCACCAGCTGCCCACCAGCCAAAGTAGCTCCAGGCATGGCCTCCAATGGCGAGCCGAACTATAAAACCCTTCATGGCCTCTTGGCGACCTTGTGGGCTCGACCAGCTACTTCAGCTGGTCGCAAAAAACATCGGATGTCCGGCCTCGGCATCTTGAGACCAGAATACCTTCTCCGTCGAGCTCCCCTCCAGGCGCGGTAGAATCTCGGCGGCACCGAGGAGCCTCTGAGGCAGATCTGCGAATGCTCTGGAGAGCTCAATTCGGGTAAGTAATAGGTAATTGGCTTTCACATTCTTGCTCTGCATAAAGAATGCCTTACCGCCGCTATCTTCATTGCGATTCAATTTCTTGGAGGGCTTTTTGGCCTCGGCCTTAGCAACTTTGGCACTCTCAACAGCGAGGCAAGCTCGGACTCCGGGTCTTGAGTCGCGCTCCAAACCGTGTTTTTTCACGAGAGCACAGAGCTCTTGCCGCACCACTGCCAGCTATGCCTCCCTTTCTCTCGCTTCAGTGCGCTCATGACCGATTTGTTTTCGCCCACACGACGCTGCTTCCTTCCGGGTCGCCACCTGCTACGTGGCCCTGCGGTACCCATGTTATTCTTGTTATTTTTGCAACCAAAACCTTTCTATAAGGTATTTCTTTCATAAGGTATTGCTTACCTTCTTTTTCCTCGAGTTGCTTTTTGGCTTGGCCGAGCTCGTTCTCGGACCGCTCGAGGCTCTCCTTCAATGCATTGACCTCCATGATCGATCTGGCCAGGTCGTGAGGCAGCCTGCATTCCCATATTGACATAATTATGTTAGACTCCTGCGTATATCTTTTTAGATCCTGAGTTGGCTTTTCTTCTAGAACACCGAACTAAACATCAGGGAGCTCTGTCTATGCGGTAATATTTTTACATATTCTAAGCTTACCTCAAAGCACATTAGAAGGCTGATATGGAGGCTTGATCAGTCCGCTCTTGGCGGCTGAACTGTGGGATCACCGCACTCATGCTTGATCGCGGTGCTCCTCGATGGGGCTGTTAGCGCCTCCGATGCTTATCCGGTGCCTCGGTTGGGCCGGAGGACACGGCGTCTTGCCCTTCTTACGAAGGACGCTTGCGGACTCGGAACCACTTGAAGGTTCCGGCGCGAATCCGGACGAGGTGGAGCTTTGAGCCTGAGGTCTTGCCCCCTCGAGCTGGAGTCCGGAGGTTGCCTTGCGGCGCCTCCTGCGCCGCCACCTCTTGACCAGCCCCTTGGGGCACCACCTCGGTGTCGTCCACTTGGCGTGTGAGAAGCGGCAGTGAAGTACTCTCCATTTCCGGCGAACTCGGGGACCCATTTGACAAAGCGAACTTCGTCTTTGGGCGGGCTGCATGATTGTTGGCATTAGAGAACACGATGCAATGATACAAAAGCCATGGGTATCCGGACACTTACGATCTCGGCTGGGGCTTGGCGTTGTTGGCCACCTCCTGCGTCATTATCGGCGTTGGTGGAGAAGTCGGAGGAAGGGTCCTTCCTTCTTAGACCCTCCGGCCTCCCGGTTAGGCGACCTTCCTTTTCCTCTCCTCCTGTAACACCGGAAGTAACTTTCCATATTGTAACTCAACTCTTGCCATTTTGGCATTGTGATATGATATTCCCTCCGTGGTTTGGTTTTCCTCTTTTGCATTTTGTCCATGTCATGCATTTTATATTATGTCATCATGTGCATCGCATTTGCATACGTGTTAGTCTCATGATTCCGAGCATTTTCCCGTTGTCCGTTTTGCAATCGGCACTCCTATCTCCCCGGCCCGGTCCCTTTTTACGTTTTTCCGTGTGCGGGTACTAAACCTTCTTGAAATGGACGAGGTTTGTCTAGTGGCCTTGGTATACCACCGTAGACCACCGGTCAAGTTTCAGGTCATTTGGAGCTCGTTTGGTACTCAGCAGTTAACGCACTCTCATAAAGGCCTCTTTTTAAATTTGCAGCCCAACACCTTCAAAACAGCCCAATAACCCACCTAAGTCACTTCATGCTCTCCGTCGTTCGATCCGCGATCGTGTGGTAGAAACTACACCTCATTTGGACTCTCTAGCTCCCTCTATGCCTATTTAAGCAAACCCCCCTTTCCAATCGGGTCTTCTTCCCCGAAACCTAAAATCCGTCCCGCCCGCCCGGTTTTTCGTCCGCCGCCGCCCGGACACACGCCGCCGCCCGCGCATGTCGGGGGGCTGCCGCGTGGCCGCCGCCTTGCTGTGCCGCCACTTAATGAGCCATAAGCCCAACAGCCCAGAAGGAAATATGCCCTAGAGGCAATAATAATGTTATTATTTATTTCCTTATATCATGATAAATGTTTATTATTCATGCTAGAATTGTATTAACGGAAACATAATACATGTGTGAATACATAAACCTCTGAGTGTCACTAGTATGCCTCTACTTGACTAGCTCGTTAATCAAAGATGGTTATGTTTCCTAACCATGAACAAGGAGTTGTTATTTGATTAACGGGATCACATCATTAGTTGAATGATCTGATTGACATGACCCATTCCATTAGCATAGCACCTGATCGTATAGTTTGTTGCTAGTGCTTTTCTTCATGACTTATACATGTTCCTATGACTATGAGATTATGCAACTCCCGTTTGCCGAGGAACACTTTGGGTGCTACCAAGCGTCTGGCGTGGCTGGGTGATTATAAAGGTACATTACAGGTGTCTCGAAGGTACATGTTGGGTTGGCATATTTGAGATTAGGATTTGTCACTCCGATTGTGGAGAGGTATCTGGGCCCTCTCGGTAATGCACATCACATAAGCCTTGCAAGCATTGCAACTAAATGTGTTAGTTGTGAGATGATGTATTACGGAGCGAGAAAGAGACTTGCGATGTGAGATTGAACTAGGTATTGGATCAAGCGATCGAATCTCGGGCAAATGTATACCGATGACAAAGGGAACAGCGTATGTTGTTATCTTGATCGACCGATAAAGATCTTCGTAGAATATGTAGGAACCAATATGGGCATCAGGTTCCGCTATTGGTTATTGACGAGAATGGTTCTAGGTCATGTCTACATAGTTCTCGAACCGTAGAGTCCATGCAACAAGGTTTCGATGGCGGTTATATTATGAGTTTATGAGTTTTGATGTACGAAGGAGTTGAGTCCCGGATGAGATCGGGGACATGACGAGGAGTCTCGAAATGGTCGAGGCGTAAAGATCGATATATTGGACGACTATATTGGAGTTGGAAAGGTTCGAGTGATTGGGTATTTTTGATCTGCGGGTAGTTACGGGAGAAGTAATGGGCCTTGATGGGCTTTAGTGGGAAGAGGAAAAAGGCTGCTGCGCCCCCTCCCTCTAGTCCGGGTGGACTAGGGAAAGGGCGGCCACCTTTCCTCTCCTCCACTTCCTTCTCCTTCCTCCCCCTACATGGAAGGATTCCTAGTTGGACTAGGAAGGGAATCCTACTCGGTGGGAGTAGGACTCCCCTTAGCAGCATAAACATAGGGCGGCCTCCTCCTCCCTTGCTCCTTTATATCAGGGGCAGGGGCACCCCATGACACACAAGTTGATCTACGGATCGTTCCTTAGCGTGTCGGTGCCCCTTCCACCAAACTACACCTCGAATATACCGTTGCGGAGCTTAAGGCGAAGCCCTGCGCGGTGGAACATCATCATCGTCCCACGCCGTCGTCTTGTGAAACTCTCCCTCAACACTCGGCTGGATCGGAGTTGAGGGGCGTCATCGAGCTGAGCGTGTGCAGAACTCGGAGGTGCCGTCGTTCGGTACTTGGATCGGTTGGATCGGGAAGAAGTATGACTACTTCCTCTCGTTGCGTCAACGCTTCCGTTGCTGGTCTCTGAGTGCGTAGACAACACTCTCATCTCGTTGCTATGCATCACCATGGTCTTGCGTGATCGTAGGAAAATTTTGAAATTACTCGTTCCCCAGCAGTGGCATCGAGCCTGGTTTTATCGTTGATGTCATGTGCGAGTAGAACACAAGTGAGTTGTGGGCGATACAAGTCATCTGCCTACCAGCATGTCATACTTTGGTTCAGCGGTATTGTGAGATGAAGCGGCCGGACCGACATTACGCGTGCGCTTCTGCGAGACTGGTTTCACCGCTCGAGCACTTTCGTTGCTTAAAGGTGACCGGCGGGTGTCTGTCTCTCTCACTTTAGTTGAATCGAGTGTAGCTCGCCGGTCCTTGAGAAGGTTAAAAGCGGAGTCTATTTGTGAAATATCGTTGTGGTTTTGATGCGTAGGTAAAGCGGTTCTTGCTCAGCCCGTAGCAGCCACGTAAAACTTGCAACAACAAAGTAGAGGGCGTCTAACTTGTTTTTGCAGGGCATGTTGTGATGTGATATGGTCAAGGCGTGATGCTATATTTTATTGTATGAGATGATCATGTTTTGTAACGAGTTATCGGCAATGGCAGAAACCATATGGTTGTCGCTTTATTGTATGAAATGCAAGCGCCATGTAATTGCTTTACTTTATCACTAAGCGGTAGCGATAGTCGTAGAAGCAATAGTTGGCGAGGCGACAACGATGCTACGATGGAGATCAAGGTGTCGCGCGGTGGCGATGGTGATCATGGCGGTGCTTGAGATGGAATCACAAGCACAAGATGATGATGGCCATATCATATCACTTATATTGATTGCATGTGATGTTAATCCTTTATGCATCTTATTTTGCTTTGATTGGCGGTAGCATTATAAGATGATCCTTACTAAATTATCAAGAAGTGTTCTCCTGAGTATGCACCGTTGCGAAAGTTCTTCGTCTTTGAGACACCACGTGATGATCGGGTGTGATAGGCTCTACGTTCAAATACAGCGGGTGCAAAACAGTTGCACCGCGGAATACTCAGGTTATACTTGACGAGCTATGCATATAAGATATGACCTCGGAACACGGAGACCGAAGGTCGGCGTGAATCATATAGTAGATATGATCAACATATTGATGTTCACCATTGAAACTACTCCATCTCACGTGATGATCGGTCATGGTGTAGTTGATATGGATCACATAATCACTTAGAAATTGGAGGATATTTTTCTAAGTGGGAGTTCTTAAGTAATATGATTAATTGAACTTTAATTTATCATGAACTTAGTCTGGTAGTATTTTGCAAATTATGTTGTAGATCAATAGCTCGCGTTGTTGCTTCCCTATGTTTTCATATGTGTTCCTAGAAAATTGTATTGAAAGATGTTAGTAGCAATGATGCGGATTGGATCCGTGATCTGAGGTTTATCCTCATTGCTGCTTGCAGAAGAATTATGTCCTTAATGCACGCTAGGTAGCAGACCTATTGCAGGAGCGGATCTGGGCGTTATGAGCGTTTGGCTAGCTCAATATGATGACTACTTGATAGTTTAGTGCACCATGTAACGGCTTAGAATCGGGACTTCAAAGGCGTTTTGAGCGTCATGGACCATATGAGATGTTCAGGAATTGAAGTTAATATTTCAAGCAAATACCGAGTTGAGAGATATGAAGTCTCCAACAAGTTCTATAGCTAAAAGATGGAGAGAATCGCTCAACTAGTGAGCATGTGCTCAGATTATGCGAGTACTTCAATCGCTTGAATCAAGTGGGAGTTAATCTTCCGGATAAGATAGTGATTGACAGAATTCTCTAGTCACCATCACTAAGTTAGTAGAACCGTGATGAACTATAATATGCAAGGGATGACGAAAAAGATTCTCGAGCTCTTAGCGATGCTAAAATCGTGAAGGTAGAAATCAAGAAAAACATCAAGTGTTGATGGTTGACAAGACCACTAGTCTCAAGGAAAATGGCAAAGGAAGAAGGGAACTTCAAAGGAGCGGCAAGCAAGTTGCTGCTCGGTGAAGAAGCCCAAGTCTGGACCTAAGCACGAGACTAAGTGCTTTTGCTACAATGGAACTGGTCCTTTGAGCGGAACTACCCCAAGTATTTGGCGGATAAGAAGGATGGCAAAGTGAACAAGGTATATTTGATATACAGATTATTGATGTGTATTTTACTAGTGTTCATAGCAACCCCTCGGTATTTGATACTTGGTTGGGTTGCTAAGAGTAGTAACTTCGAAGCAGGAGTTTGAGAATGAGCAGAAACTAGTTGAAGGGAAGTGGCGATGAGTGTTGGAAGTAGTTCCAAGATTGATATGATCATCATCTCACACTCCTATACTTTCGGGATTAGTGTGGAACCTAAATAAGTGTTATTTGGTGTTGAGCATAAATATGATTTGATCATGTTTATTGCAATCTGATTATTCATTTAAGTAAGAGAATAAATTGTTGTTACTTTACATGAATAAAACCTTATATGGTTACACACTCAATGAAAATGGTTCATTGGATCTCGATCATAGTGATACACATATTCATAATATTGAAACCAAAAGATGCAAAGTTAATAATGATAGTGCAACTTATTTGTGGCACTTGCCGTTTAGAGTCATATTGGTGTAAAGCGCATGAAGAAAACTCCATCTTGATGGACTTTTGGAATCACTTGATTATGAATCACTTGATGCTTGCGAACCATGCCTTATGGGCAAGATGACTAAAACTCCGTTCTCGGAACAATGGAACGAGCAAATGACTTATTGGAAATAATACATCTGATGTATGCGGTCCGATGAGTGTTGAAGCTCACGGCAAGTATCGTTATTTTCGACCTTCACAGATGATTTGAGCAGATATGGGTATATCTACTTGATGAAACACAAGTCTGAAACATTTGAAAAGTTCAAAGAATTTCAGAGTGAAGTGAAAAATCATCGTAACAAGAAAATAAAAGTTTCTACGATATGATCGTGGAGGAAAAATATTTGAGTTCTGAGTTTGGCCTTCATTAAAACAATGTGAAATAGTTTCACTACTCGCCACAGAACACCACAGCATAATGGTGTGTCGAGCGTCGTAACCGTACTTTATTGGATATGGTGCGATCTATGATGTATCTTACCGATTTACCACTATCGTTTTGGGGTTATGCATTAGAGACAGCTGCATTCACGTTTAATAGGGCACCATCTAAATCCGTTGAGATGACACCGTATGAACTATGGTTTAGCGATAAACCTAAGCATCGTTTCTTAAAGTTTGGAGTTGTGATGCTTATGTGAAAAGTTTTCACGATAAGCTCGAACCCAAATCGAATCGTCTTCATAGAATACCCAAAGGTAACTATTGGGTACACCTTCTATCACAGATCCGAAAGCAAGATATTTGTTGCTAAGATGGATCCTTTCTAGAGAAAGTTTCTCTCGAAAGAAGTGAGTGGGAGGAAAGTAGAACTTGATGAGGTAATAGTACCTTCTCCTTATTGGAAAGTAGTTCATCACGGAATCAGTTCGATGATTCCTACACCAATTAGTGAGGAAGTTAATGATGATGATCATGAAACTTGAGATCAAGTTGCTACCAAACCTCGTGGGTCTTCGAGTAAGATCCGCACCGAGTGAATGCGGTAATCCTATTCTAGAAGTCATGTTACTAGACCATGATGAACCTACGAACTATGAGAAGCGATGATGAGCCCAGATTCCAGCGAAATGGTTTGAGACCATGAAATCTGAGATGGGATCCATATATGAGAACAAAGTGTGGACTTTGATGGACTTGCTCGATGATCGGCAAGCCATGTTAAATAAATGGATCTTCAAGAGGAAGGCGGACAACGATAGTAGTGTTACTATCTACAAAGCTCGACTTGTCACAAAAGGTTTTCGACAAGTTCAAGGTGTTGACTACAATGAGATTTTCTCAAGCTGTAGCGATGCTTAAGTCTGTCGAATCATGTTAGCAATTGCCACATTTATGAAATCTGGCAAATGGATGTCAAAACTACATTCTTTAATGGATTTATTAAAGAAGAGTTGTATATGATGCAATCGGAAGGTTTTGTCAATCCTAAAGGGCTAACAAAATGTGCAAGCTCAGCGATCCATCTATGGACTGGTGCAAGCATCTCGGAGTTGGAATAAGCGCTTTGATAGTGTGATCAAAGCATATGGTTTCTCTGAGACTTTTGGAAGCTTTGTATTTACAAGAAAGTGAGTGGGAGCACTACAACATTTCGATAAGTATATGTGAATGACATATTGTTGATCGGAAATAATGTAGAATTATTCGCAAAGCATAAAGGAGTATTTGAAAGGAGTTTTTCAAAGAAGGACCTCGGTGAAGCTGCTTACATATTGAGCATCAAGATCTATAGAGATAGATCAAGGCGGCTTGATAAGTTTTTCAATGAGTACATACCTTGACAAGATTTTGAAGTAGTTCAAAATGGAGCAGTCAAAGAAAGAGTTCTTGCACATGTTACAAGGTGTGAAATTGAGTAAGACTCAAAACCCGACCCGGCGAGAAGATAGAAAGAGAATGAAAGTCATTCCTATGCCTTGGCCATAGGTTCTATAAAGTATGTCATCTGTGTACCAGATCTATTGTATACCCTACCAGAGTTTGGCAAGGGGTACAATAGTGATCTAGGAAGTAGATCGATGGACATGGTCGAAATTATCCTTAGTAGAATAAGGATATGTTTCTCGATTATGGAAGTGACAAAAGGTTAGATACGTAAAGGTTACGTCGATGCAAGTTTTAACACTGATCTAGATGACTCTAAATCTCGGTCTAGATACATATTGAAAGTGGGAGCAATTAGCTATAGTAGCTCCGTGCGAGAACATTGTTGACATATAGATTTGCAAAATACATACGGATCTGAATGTGGCGAGACCCGTTGACTAAACTTCTCTCACAAAGCAAAACATGATCACACCTTAGTACTCTTTGGGTGTTAATCACATAGCGATGTGAACTAGATTACTGAATCTAGTAAACCCTTTGGGTGTTGGTCACATGGCGATGTGAACTATGGGTGTTAATCACATGATGATGTGAACTATTGATGTTAATCACATGGTGATGTGATCTAGATTATTGACTCTAGTGCAAGTGGGAGGCTGAAGGAAATATGCCCTAGAGGCAATAATAATGTTATTATTTATTTCCTTATATCATGATAAATGTTTATTATTCATGCTAGAATTGTATTAACGGAAACATAATACATGTGTGAATACATAAACCTCTGATGTCACTAGTATGCCTCTACTTGACTAGCTCGTTAATCAAAGATGGTTATGTTTCTAACCATGAACAAGGAGTTGTTATTTGATTAACAGGATCACATCATTGGTTGAATGATCTGATTGACATGACCCATTCCATTAGCATAGCACCTGATCGTATAGTTTGTTGCTAGTGCTTTTCTTCATGACTTATACATGTTCCTATGACTATGAGATTATGCAACTCCCGTTTGCCGAGGAACACTTTGGGTGCTACCAAGCGTCCTGGCGTAAGCTGGGTGATTATAAAGGTACATTACAGGTGTCTCCGAAGGTACATGTTGGGTTGGCATATTTGAGATTAGGTTTGTCACTCCGATTATCGGAGAGGTATCTCTGGGCCCTCTCGGTAATGCACATCACATAAGCCTTGCAAGCATTGCAACTAAATGTGTTAGTTGTGAGATGATGTATTACGGAGCGAGAAAAGAGACTTGCCGATGTGAGATTGAACTAGGTATTGGATACAAGCGATCGAATCTCGGGCAAGTAACATACCGATGACAAAGGGAACAAGCGTATGTTGTTATCTTGGTCTGACCGATAAAGATCTTCGTAGAATATGTAGGAACCAATATGGGCATCCAGGTTCCGCTATTGGTTATTGACCGAGAATGGTTCTAGGTCATGTCTACATAGTTCTCGAACCGTAAGTCCTTGCAACAAGGTTTGATGGCGGTTATATTATGAGTTTATGAGTTTTGATGTACGAAGGAGTTGAGTCCGGATGAGATCGGGGACATGGCGAGGAGTCTCGAAATGGTCGAGGCGTAAAGATCGATATATTGGACGACTATATTCGGAGTTCGGAAGGTTCAGTGATTGAATTATTTTTGAGTCTAGGGTAGTTACAGGAAGTAATGGGCCTTGATGGGCTTTAGTGGGAAGAGGAAAAAAGGCTGCTGCGCCCCCTCCCCTCTGGTCCGGGTGGACTAGGGAAAGGGGCGCCACCTTTCCTACTCCTCCACTTCCTTCTCCCTTCCTCCCCCTACATGGAAGGATTCCTAGTTGGACTAGGAAGGGGGAATCCTACTCGGTGGGAGTAGGACTCCCCTTAGCGCAGCATAAACATAGGGCCGGCCTCCTCCTCCTTGCTCCTTTATATACTGGGGCAGGGGGCACCCCATGACACACAAGTTGATCTACGGATCGTTCCTTGGCCGTGTCGGTGCCCCTTCCACCAAACTACACCTCGAATATATCGTTGCGGAGCTTAAGCGAAAGCCTGCGGCGTGGAACATCATCATCGTCACTGCCCGCGTCGTCTTGTGAAACTCTCCCTCAACACTTTCGGCTGGATCGGAGTTGAGGGGCGTCATCGAGCTGAGCGTGTGCAGAACTTCGGAGGTGCCGTCGTTCGGTGCTTGGATCGGTTGGATCGGGAAGAAATGCGACTACTTCCTCTCACGTTGCGTCAGCGCTTCCGTTCTTTGGTCTCTGAGTGCGTGGACAACACTCTCATCTCGTTGCTATGCATCACCATGATCTTGCGTGATCGTAGGAAAATTTTGAAATTACTCGTTCCCCAACCGCCCCCAGCCCGCTCCGTCCCGTCGCTCGGACGCGCCCCGCTCGGCGCGTCGCCGCCCATGCCGCGACGCTAGCTCACTTGCCCGCCGCCCTCGTTGGCCGGTATGCTACCAGATCCCGCCGGCCCCCGCCCGTGGTGGTCGCCGCCTCCCTACCACGCCGCCACCACCGCCCGCTTCGCGCCGCCTCCTCCTCTTCGCCGGGCTCCAGTGAGCCAGCGCCGCTTGAGCCGCCCTCATTTTTTCTTCTAAGTCTTTTATATCTTTGTTATTTTGTGTCATTTCTTCATGCTATATCTCTGTCATCGTAGCTCCATCTTTATGCGTATAATATGTCAAAGTGTTCGCCTCGAAGAGTATATCATTTCATCTCATTGCATCATTTTCTTTTGAGCTCATATTGGTGCCCGAAATGCTGTTGGAAGAGGGCTATGTGATGTTAGTTTTGTTTCTTAACAGAACTTGCACTTTATTATTTTGCCATAATTGATGTGTGCACCCTATGAATTTGAGCCCTACATGTGTTTTGTAATATGCCATGCCATATTTCCAGGGGGTGTATGCCATGTATTTTTCTGATCTATGTGGTGACTAGCACAAGCATGCAAAGTAGGTGTCTGATGTTGCTGTTTTCAGCCCTGTTTAGCTGATATTTTGATGCCATGTTAACTTGATGATACCGAGAGATCTATGCATATTTTGGGATACTTCAGTAAGGATGTTTTGTTAAACATGTCTTGCTCTATCCATACATGCCTTTTTTTCAATTATGGAGTGCCATAGAATGAGTCAATCGAGCTATACTTTTGCTATCAAATGTTTCTGGCAGATTGTTTACATGTTATTCAATTTTGCCTAGGATGTTGTGGTTGATCCATTATAGGCTATGTTATTGTTCTTGCCATGTATGTCTTCTATGTCATGTCTTCTTGATGTATGTATGCTTAGTTTATCATATAAGGCTCTGTAGTGAGTGCATTGAGCTTGTAAACATGCCTACTTGTTATCAGTTTTTTGACATGCCATGTTCTGAATCTGATATGAAACTTTCAATATTGACATGGGTGTTACTATATTTTCTGATCCTTTTGGCTTATGGTCAGTAAGGGACTTTTGTTCTATGCTTTGAGTAGATTCATGCCATGCCATGATTTGCTATTTTAAGTTCCTGTAGCATGTAGTTTTGTTGCTCTGAACATTGCAACTTTGATGCTGTTTTGCCATGTCGACTGATATTTGGTGCACTTTTGCCATGCTTGTTTGAACCTGTTATGATGTGAACTAGCCGTAGATCACTGCCATGTGCTTTTTGATCGTTTGGGTGCAGTAGCTTAATTATTTGTTGCTTGCTAAGTGGCATCTTCTTTGTTAATGTGATTTCGCCATTCTTGTTTTGCTTGTCATTTGCAAACCGTGCATCCGATTCGGTGATCTTTATATCGATTTCAACGAAATCATCTCATCTTTCAGTGGCATACTTGGTTTGCCAAGTTGATGCCTAGTTCATCATTTACCTTCGGGCCTTTTATCGCATTGCATATCACATCTCGCATATCATGTCATGTTTTGCATCATGTTGCTTGTGCATTGCACCGTGATTTATTAATGGTTCCTTTGTTTGTGTTGTTGCTTTGGGTAGAGCCGGGAGGCGAGTGCGTGAGCGAGGAACCTGTTGAGAAGCAGCTTCACGAGGATCAAGCTTTACGACAACTCTAAGAACAATCTGAAGCAAGATGACCATACCCTCGAAATCACTTCTATCTTTGCTATGCTAGTTGCTCGCTCTTTTGCTATGCCTATGCTGCGATGCCTACCACTTGTTATATCATGCCACCCATATTGCCATGTCAGCCCTAACCATCCTTTTCCTAGCAAACCGTTGATTGGCTATGTTACCGCTTTGCTCAGCCGTCTTATAAGCGTTGCTAGATGCGAGTGAAGTTGAAGTTTGTTCCTTGTTGGAACATGGAGTTGTTGTTCCTTTTGGAACATGTTTACTTGTTGGGGATATCACAATATATATCTGCTATATTTAATACATCTATATATTTGGTAAAGGGTGGAAGGCTCGGCCTTATGCACAGTGTTTTGTTCCTCTTGCCACCTTAGTTTCCGTCATACCGGTGTTATGTTCCTTGATTTGCGTTCCTTACGGTTGGGTGATTTATGGGACCCCCTTGACAGTTCGCTTTGAATAAGACTTCGTCCAGCAAGGCCCAACATTGGTTTTACCATTTGCGACCTAAGCCATTTTCCCGGGTTTTCGCGAGCCGGGTCATCTTTATTTAACCCGGACCAATGCTCCTCTGGTGTTGGTCCATACTAGATCCACTTGCGGTGCCACCCGAGGCAACTTGGGGCATCTTCGGTTGCCCGTCGTACTGCTCATCCGGTGTGCCACGAGAGCGAGATATGTGCAGCTCCTATCGGGATTGTCGGCACAATCGGAGGCGGCTTTCTTTGGTCTTCTTTTATTCTTGTCGAAATGTCTTATAGTCCGGGATTCGAGATTGATCGGGTCTTCGGTAGAAGAATATCCTTCGTTGACGTGAGAGCTTATAATGGGCTAAGTTGGGACACCCTGCGAGGTAATATCTTTGAAAGCCGTGCCCATGATTTATGAGAGATGGGAATTTGTTAATGCTCGGTTGTAGAAAACCGAAGTTGACCTCAATTAAAATACACATCAACGGCGTGGGTAACGCGATGGTCTCTTCTCGGTGGTCCGGGAAGTGAACACTGATGTTGGAGTTATGTCGGCGTAAGTAGTTCAGGATCACTTCTTGATCGCTACTAGCTTCACGACCGTGCTTTGCTCCTCTTCTCGCTCTCTTTTGCGATGTAGCCACCATATATGCTGAGTAAACTTGCTGCAGCTCCCACAACCCTGTCCTTCCTATTAGCTTAAATAGTCTTGATCTCGCGGGTGTGAGATTGCTTTGAGTCCCGTGACTCACAGATTCTACCAAGCGAGATGCAGGTGCCGGCGATGCGAGTGCGGTGACTCAACCGAGCTCAAGTGGGAGTTCGGCGAGGAGCGTGGTCGTTACTATGTGTCTTTTCACGATGATCGATAGTGGTGCCCAGTTGGGACGATCGGGGATCATGTAGCATTTGGGGTATCTTCTTTTATTTTGGTTCCGTGGTCGGACCTTGAGTGTACTCTAAATGATGGATGTTTATTTATGTACTGTGTGAAGTGGCGACTGTAAGCCAACTATGTATCTCTTTCCCTTATTTATTACTCCCTCCGTTCCTTGATATAAGGTGTATAGATTTTTGAGAAAAAGTCCGAAATATAAGGTGTATTACGTTTGCAACTTCGTTTGGATAATCTTTTTAGGGATTTGATTACATTTCCTTATATCATGTAAGCTTCTCTGTTTTCTCATGTCAATTAGTCATGTGTAATATCACTCAAAACTTGTGAAATTTTCCCTCACGTGCGTTCTTTAATTTCCGTGCCAAAACTATACACCTATATCTAGGAGCGGAGGAGTACATGGGTTGTGTGAAGATTACCTCACTTGCGACATTGCTTTCAATGCGGTTATGCCTATAAGTCGTGCCTCGACACGTGGGAGATATAAGCGCCGAAGGCGTTACAAGTTGGTAATCGAGCCTTCCCGACTTAAGGAGCCCTACTTGATTGTTTCTTTGGCGTTGTTGAGTCTAGAATGGAAAATGTTTTGAGTCTTAGGATTATATATATCGGAGTAGGATTCTTTTTACTCCCGGTCCTTAAATCGCTCTGGTGAGGTATCTTGGCGTGAGTTTTGACTCTCCTCTTCTCAAATTTCACTAAAAAATTTTAGGATCACGTGGGTATCTTGGAATCGTTCCGATGGTTTTGTGGCGAGAACATTGTTCTTGGTGCCTCGACATTTAGGGGTTGTGGCGGTGTCCGGGGAGTTGAGCTCCGGTGTTGTCGTCACAATTTTATCGTTGCGATTCTGGAATACGAGTTTTGCCGACATCGAAATCTCTTTTGTGCGATTGTTGGTGAGATAACCCGATAGCCCGATCTTGGCGAGTCGCGGGAGTATTGCCATGACTTGTATAGCGGATGTTTTGAAGGTCGAGGTACCACGATTTCGAGATTTCTTGGTTATGTGTTGGCGGATGGATCTGTTGGATCTAGGTATTGTTAGTTTGGGTGATATATTTTGTGTCCCTGTATCCCCAACGCAGTTGCATAACCCGAAAGTTTGGGGAGTTTATAGGTGGGAATTCTAGTAGCTTACGGGATATTCTTTCCGAGCGGATGTATGATTTGAGATTGGGGTTCAACGTCTAGTGGTCCGCCCATTCACGGTCGATTCTACGATGGTCGTGAGGCGTCTTAAAGAATCCTTGGCTATGCTGATTCGGGGGCGTCTTGTTTGTCATTAAATGGCGTCCGCTATCGTCGTGTCGTGTGTAGGGCCCACCACGAACACTTTAGGCGAAATCTCTATCATGTGTTTGTTCGGCTCATTCTAGAAGCCAATCTTTTGTTTTCAGTTGTGATATTGATTTGTTTCTAAGGCGGATGTTGTTTCCATATCCTTTATCTAGTGGCTTCTCACTTTAATGGGCGTGTGATGATTAACTTTGGAATTCATTCGTTCATTCTTGTTCGAATAGTTATTGTGAAGACTATATGTTGCAATTTCTATCCGTTGATTCTACTAATCTTTTTGTCTATCAAGGACTAACGGATGTCACCCTCTTGGATGGCTCCGCCAGCGTCACGAATCCGGATCGCAATGATGGGGATCGGTCAGACCCTCCACCTCCACCTCCACCTCCGCCTCCGAGAGGCGGCAAGCTATCATGGCAGCCACCAATGCCAATGCTCGAGATGATTTTGCAGCTCTTGCAGAAGCGTTACTCGAGGCAAGGCAATCAGGAAATCAAGGTCAAGGCAACAATCAGCGCACTTTGCTACTCTCGATCGGTTCCTCGCTAATCAGCGAAGTCTTTCGGTTTACGTGTTGAGGCTCACGGACAACAGCGATTGGTTAGTGGACATCTGCAAGCATTTCAATTGTAGCAATGTCGGACACGAGGACTTTGTCAAGTTTGCATCGTTTCAACTCAAGGATCAAGCTGCTTTGAGTGGTACCCGACAATACAAGGATTCGAGAGGAGGTCGTGTCATTACAGGATGAGTTCATGTGATTTGAGCTCACCATATTCAAAAGTGTTGTTGAGAGCAAGCGTGAGAGTTCCGCAATCTCAAGCAGGGCAACATATCATCTATCAATACAATATCCATTCGAAGCTGTTTCGTTTTGCTAAGCAAGGCGTGCACGATGAAAAAGTATGATCTATCAATTCGGAGGTGAGTGCGAGAAGATCGCAATTAGCTCTTGTGCTTTTGAGCGAGATAAGTATGATGATTTCTACAACATAGCCTTTGAAGCAAGAAGCTGCCCAGCTCAAATGTGAGGCTTCTAAGAAGAGAATCGGAGATGCGATTCAGTCTTCTTCTTCCTCTCAAGTGGCAGCCAAGCAGAAGTTCTACCTTCCTCCTCCTCCGTTCCGTCGGCCTTATCGTGAGAGAAGAACTCGAGGTGGCCGTGGATCTTCCCACCCACCCAACCCAAGCTATCGAACAAGTCTAATTCTCAAGCTCCAAGGTCAAGTGCTCCTTACCACCGTCCGCTCTCGAGGTGACTTGCAACAAGTGTCAGTAGAAAGGTCATTATCACGAACAAGTGCTTGAACCGGGCGCCTTCGCCTCCTCCTCCTATGAAATCTTCCGGCAATGCGGTGGTCAAGCATAATCCAAAGCATGCCAAGGTCAATATGATGAATGCAGCTCAGCGGAGGATTCTTGATGTGATCATGGGTAATCTTCTTGTTAATGATATTCCTGCAAAAGTCTTATTTGATCTTTGGTGCATAGCTTTCTTTCATTTACGAGACCTTTTGTTGCCAAGCATGAGTTGGTGACCAGAAAAGATTCCTATTCCGTTGAAGATGTGTGTCCCGGGTAGCGGAGATGACTTCTCGAGTTTTGGTTTGAATGTCGGTATCAAGATGGCGATTATAGATTTCTGGCTAAACCAATTGTTCTCGGTGACTCGGATATTGATCTTATTCTTGGGATGGGTGGCTTTATCAGCCTAAAGCTCAGCTTGATTGTGCTGCCGGGAAATTCAATTGACTCACTCTTCTAATGATGTGATCATCTATGCGCTTCGTGATGAAACCATTCGGTTGTTTTCTCTCAATGAGAAGAGGCGAATTGGATGCTATCTCTCGATTCGGTCGTTTGTGAGTACCAAGATGTCTTTCGAGAAGAGCTTCGGGTATGCCTCCTCATCGGCCCGATTGAGTTAGTTATCGATCTTGAGCACAGCCTTTGAACCCGTTTGCAAGCGTCCATACAAGCTTGGACTGAAGAGCTGAAGGAATTGAAAAACTGTTCGATGAAACAAGGCGTCTGGTTTGATCGGACCGAGTTCATCTCCTTGGGGTTATGGTGTTCTTTTTGTCCGGAAGAAGAAGGATGGCACGGACCGACTTTGCATCGATTACCGTCCATTGAATAAAGAGACTATCAAGAACAAGTATCCACTTCCCAACATCAATGAGCTTTTGAGCAACTCAAAGGTGCTAAAGTGTTCTCCAAGCTTGACCTTCCATTATGGGGTCATCAGATTCGCATTCGCGTGAACAAGATATTCCCAAGACAACATTCAGAACAAGCTTTGGAGATGATGTATTACGGGCGAGAAAAAGAGACTTGCGATGTGAGATTGAACTAGGTATTGGATACAACGATCGAATCTCGGGCAAATACGCCTACCGATGACAAAGGGAACAACATATGTTGTTATCTTGATCGACCGATAAAGATCTTACGTAGAATATGTAGGAACCAATATGGGCATCCAGGTTCCGCTATTGGTTATTGACCGAGAATGGTTCTAGGTCATGTCTACATAGTTCTCGAACCCGTAGAGTCCGCCGCAACAACGTTTGATGGCAGATTATTATGAGTTTATGAGATATTGATGTACGAAGGAGTTGGAGTCCGGATGAGATCACGGACATGACGAGGAGTCTCGAAATGGTCGAGACAATAAAGATCGATATATTGGACGACTATATTTGGAGTTGGAAAGGACTCCGGGTGATTGAATTATTTTTGAAGATGAAGTTACGGTTCAGGGGAAGTAATGGGCCTTGATGGGCCTTAGTGGGAAGAGGAAAAACAATGCTGGCGCAGCCTTCCCCTCTAGTCCGTGGACATTAGGAAGAGGGGGCGACCTTCCTCTCCTCCCTTCTCTCCTTCCTCCCCTACATGGAAGGACTGCTAGTTGGAGAAGGAGAATCCTACTCCTAGTGGGAATAGGACACCTGGCCAGCATCCAACATGGCGGCCTCCTCCTCCCTTGCTCCTTTATATCAGGAGGGGGCACCCCATGACACACAAGTTGATCATTGAGATCGTTCCTTAGCGTGTGCGGTGCCCCTTCCACCAAACTACACCTCGAATATACCGTTGCGGAGCTTAAGCGAAGCCTGCGGTGATGGAACATCAACATCGTCACCTACGCCCGTCGTCTTGTGAAACTCTCCCTCAACACTTTCGGATGGATCGGAGTTCGAGGGGCGTCATCGAGCTGAGCGTGTGCAGAACTCGGAGGTGCCGTGCGTTCGGTGCTTGGATCGGTTGGATCGGGAAGAAATCTGACTACTTCCTCTCACGTTGCGTCAACGCTTCCGTTCTTCGGTCTCACAGTGCGTAAATAACACTCTCATCTCGTTGCTATGCATCACCATGATCTTGCGCGTGATCGTGAGGAAAATTTTTGAAATTACTCGTTCCCCAGCGGTGGCATCCGAGCCTGGTTTTATCGTTGATGTCATGTGCGCAGAGTAGAACACAAGTGAGTTGTGGGCGATACAAGTCATACTGCCTACCGGCATGTCATACTTTGGTTCAGCGGTATTGTGAGATGAGGCGGCCGGACCGACATTACAGCGTCGCTTCTGCGAGACTGGTTTCACCGCTCCGAGCACTCGTTGCTTAAAGGTGACGGCGGTGTCTGTCTCTCTCACTTTAGTTGAATCGAGTGTGGCTCGGCCGGTCCTTGAGAAGGTTAAAAGCGGAGTCTATTTGACGAATGTCGTTGTGGTTTTGATGCGTGGGTAAACGGTTCTTGCTCAGCCCGTAGCAGCCACGTAAAACTTGCAACAACAAAGTAGAGGGCGTCTAACTTGTTTTTGCAGGGCATGTTGTGATGTGATATGGTCAGGCGTGATGCTATATTTTATTGTATGAGATGATCATGTTTTGTAACGAGTTATCGACAATTGGCGAGAACCATATGGTTGTCGCTTTATTGTATGAAATGCAAGCGCCATGTAATTGCTTTACTTTATCACTAAGGGTAGCGATAATCGTAGAAGCAATAGTTGGCGAGGCGACAACGATGCTACGATGGAGATCAAGGTGTCGCGCGCGGTGGCGATGGTGATCATGGCGGTGCTTGAGATGGAATCACAAGCACAAGATGATGATGGCCATATCCATATCACTTATATTGATTGCATGTGATGTTAATCCTTTATGCATCTTATTTTGCTTTGATTGGCGGTAGCATTATAAGATGATCCTTACTAAATTATCAAAGTGTTCTCCACTGGTATGCACCGTTGCGAAAGTTCTTAGTCTTTGAGACACCACGTGATGATGTGGGTGTGATAGGCTCTACGTTCAAATACAGCGGGTGCAAAACAGTTGCACCGAGAATACTCAGGTTATACTTGCCGAGCTATGCATATAAGATATGACCTCGGAACACGGAGACCCGAAGGTCGGCGTGAATCATATAGTAGATATGATCAACATATTGATGTTCACCATTGAAACTACTCCATCACTGCGTGATGATCGGTCATGGTGTAGTTGATATGGATCACGCAATCACTTAGAGAATTGGAGGATATTTTTCTAAGTGGGAGTTCTTAAGTAATATGATTAATTGAACTTTAATTTATCATGAACTTAGTCCTGGT
Source organism: Aegilops longissima (assembly GCA_021605205.1). NCBI lineage: Eukaryota > Viridiplantae > Streptophyta > Magnoliopsida > Poales > Poaceae > Aegilops > Aegilops longissima. The sequence continues at coordinate 29,762 of JAHIAM010000438.1, forward strand.
AGTATTTTGCAAATTATATTTGTAGATCAATAGCTCGCGTTGTTGCTTCCCTATGTTTTCATATGTGTTCCTAGAAAATTGTATTGAAAGATGTTAGTAGCAATGATGCGGATTGGATCCGTGATCTGAGGTTTATCCTCATTGCTTTTTGTGAAGAATTATGTCCTTAATGCAGCTAGGTGACAGACCTATTAGCAAGATGCGCGATCTGGGGCGTTATGAGCGTTTGGCTAGCTCAATATGATGACTACTTGATAGTTTAGTGCACCATGTAGCGGCTTAGAATCGGGACTTCAAAGGCGTTTTGAGCGTCATGGACCATATGAGATGTTCAGGAATTGAAGTTAATATTTCAAGCAAATACCGAGTTGAGAGATATGAAGTCTCCAACAAGTTCTATAGCTAAAAGATGGAGAGAATCGCTCAACTAGTGAGCATGTGCTCAGATTATGCGAGTACTTCAATCGCTTGAATCAAGTGGGAGTTAATCTTCGAGATAAGATAGTGATTGACAGAATTCTCTAGTCACCATCACTAAGTTAGTAGAACTTCGTGATGAACTATAATATGCAAGGATGGCGAAAACAATTCCCGAGCTCTTGGCGATGCTAAAATCGTGAAGTGAAATCAAGAAAAACATCAAGTGTTGATGGTTGACAAGACCACTAGTCTCAAGGAAAATGGCAAAGGAAGAGGGAACTTCAAAGGAGCGGCAAGCAAGTTGCTGCTCGGTGAAGAAGCCCAAGTCTGGACCTAAGCACGAGACTAAGTGCTTTTACTACAATGGAACTGGTCCTTTGAAGCGGAACTACCCCAAGTATTTGGCGGATAAGAAGGATGGCAAAGTGAACAAGGTATATTTGATATACTGATTATTGATATGTATTTTACTAGTGTTCATAGCAACCCCTCGGTATTTGATACTGGTTTGGTTGCTAAGTAGTAACTTCGAAGCAGGAGTTTCGAATGAGCAGAAACTAGTTGAAGGGAAGTGGCGATGAGTGTTGGAAGTAGTTCCAAGATTGATATGATCATCATCTCACACTCCTATACTTTCGGGATTAGTGTGGAACCTAAATAAGTGTTATTTGGCGTTTGTTGAGCATAAATATGATTTGATCATGTTTATTGCAATCTGAGTTATTCATTTAAGTAAGAGAATAAATTGTTGTTTCATTTACATGAATAAAACCTTATATGGTTACACCCAATGAAAATAGTTCATTGGATCTCGATCATAGTGATACATATTCATAATATTGAAACCAAAAGATGCAAAGTTAATAATGATAGTGCAACTTATTTGTGGCCTTGCCGTTTAGAATCATATTGGTGTATAAGCGCATGAAGAAAACTCCATCTTGATGGACTTTTGGAATCACTTGATTATGAATCATTTGATGCTTGCGAACCATGCCTTTTGGGCAAGATGACTAAAACTCACATTCTCGGAACAATGGAGCAAGCAAATGACTTATTGGAAATAATACATACTGATGTATGCGATCCAATGAGTGTTGATGCTAAACGGCAAATATCGTTATTTTCGACCTTCACAAGATGATTTGAGCAGATATGGGTATATCTACTTGATGAAACATAAGTCTGAAATATTTGAAAGGTTCAAAAGAATTTCAGAGTGAAGTGAAGAATCATCGTAACAAGAAAATAAAGTTTCTGCGATATGATCGTGAGATGAATATTTGAGTTCTGAGTTTGGTCTTCATTAAAACAATGTGGAATAGTTTCACACTCCGCCACATGGAACACCACAGCATTATGGTGTGTGCGAGCGTCGTAACCGTACTTTATTTTGATATAGTGCGATCTATGATGTATCTTACCGATTTACCACTATCGTTTTGGGGTTATGCATTAGAGAGCTGCATTCACGTTTAATAGGGCACCATCTAAATCCGTTGAGATGACACCGTATGAACTATGGTTTAGCGATAAACCTAAAGCTATCGTTTCTTAAAGTTTGGAGTTGTGATGCTTATGTGAAAAGTTTTCACGATAAGCTCGAACCCAAATCGAATCGTCTTCATAGAATACCCAATGGTAACTATTGGGTACACCTTCTATCACAGATCCGAAAGCAAGATATTTGTTGCTAAGATGGATCCTTTCTAGAAGAAGTTTCTCTCGAAAGAAGTGAGTGGGAGGAAAGTAGAACTTGATGAGGTAATTGTACCTTCTCCCTTATTGGAAAGTAGTTCATCACGAGGAATCAGTTCGATGATTCCTACACCAATTAGTGAGGAAGTTAATGATGATGATCATGAAACTTCAGATCAAGTTGCTACCAAACCTCGTAGGTCTTCGAGTAAGATCCGCTTTCCAGTGTAATGCGGTAATCCTATTCTAGAAGTCATGTTACTAGACCATGATGAACCTCGAACTATGAGGAAGCGATGATGAGCCCAGATTCAGCGAAATGGTTTGAGACCATGAAATCTGAGATGGGATCCATATATGAGAACAAAGTGTGGACTTTGATGGACTTGCCCGATGATCGGCAAGCCATGTTAAATAAATGGATCTTCAAGAGGAAGGCGGACAGCGATAGTAGTGTTACTATCTACAAAGCTCGACTTGTCACAAAAGGTTTTCGACAAGTTCAAGGTGTTGACTACAATGAGATTTTCTCAATTGTAGCGATGCTTAAGTCTATCAGAATCATGTTAGCAATTGCCACATTTATGAAATCGGCAAATGGATGTCAAAACTACATTCTTTAATGGATTTATTAAATAAGAGTTGTATATGATGCAACCAGAAGGTTTTGTCAATCCTAAAGGAGCTAACAAAATGTGCAAGCTCCACGATCCATCTATGGACTGGTGCAAGCATCTCGGAGTTGGAATAAGCTTTGATAGTGTGATCAAAGCATATGGTTTATCTGAGACTTTTGAAGAAGCTGTATTTACAAGAAAGTGAGTGGGAGCACTACAGCATTTACGATAAGTATATGTGAATGACATATTGTTGATCGAAATAATGTAGAATTATACGCAAAGCATAAAGGGTGTTTGAAAGGAGTTTTTCAAAGAAAGACCTCGGTGAAGCTGCTTACATATTGAGCATCAAGATCTATAGAGATAGATCAAGGCGGCGATAAGTTTTTCAATGAGTACATACCTTGACAAGATTTTGAAGTAGTTCAAAATGGAACAGTCAAAGAAAGAGTTCTTGCATGTTACAAGGTGTGAGATTGAGTAAGACTCAAAAACCCGACCACGGCAGGAAGATAGAAAAGAGAAGAAAGTCATTCCCTATGCCTTAGCCATAGGTTCTATAAAGTATGCCATCTTTGTGTACCAGATCTATTGCATACCCTACCTTTTGAAGTTTGGCAAGGGAGTACAATAGAGATCTAAAGTAGATCAATGGACATGACGGTCGAAATTATCCTTAGTAGAATAAGGATATGTTTCTCGATTATGGAAGTGACAAAAAGTTAAATCGTAAAAGGTTACGTCGATGCAAGTTTTGACACTAATCTAGATGACTCTAAGTCTCAATCTAGATACATATTGAAAGTGGGAGCAATTAGCTAGAGTAGCTCCGTGCGAACATTGTTGACATATAAATTTGCAAAATACATACGGCTCTGAATGTAGCGGACCCGTTGACTAAACTTCTCTCACAAAGCAAAACATGATCACACCTTAGTACTCTTTGGGTGTTAATCACATAGCGATGTGAACTAGATTCTGAATCTAGTAAACCCTTTGGGTCTTGGTCACATGGCGATGTGAACTATGGGTGTTAATCACATGATGATGTGAACTATTGATGTTAAATCACATGGCGATGTGATCTAGATTATTGACTCTAGTGCAAGTGGGAGGCTGAAGGAAATATGCCTAGAGGCAATAATAATGTTATTATTTATTTCCTTATATCATGATAAATGTTTATTATTCATGCTAGAATTGTATTAACCGGAAACATAATACATGTGTGAATACATAAACCTACAGTGTCACTAGTATGCCTCTACTTGACTAGCTCGTTAATCAAAGATGGTTATGTTTCCTAACCATGAACAAGGAGTTGTTATTTGATTAACGGGATCACATCATTGGTTGAATGATCTGATTGACATGACCCATTCCATTAGCATAGCACCTGATCGTATAGTTTGTTGCTAGTGCTTTTCTTCATGACTTATACATGTTCCTATGACTATGAGATTATGCAACTCCGTTTGAGGAGGAACACTTTGGGTGCTACCAAGCGTCTGGCGTAAGCTGGGTGATTATAAAGGTACATTACAGGTGTCTCGAAGGTACATGTTGGGTTGGCATATTTGAGATTAGGATTTGTCCTCCGATTGTCGGGAGGTATCTCTGGGCCCTCTCGGTAATGCACATCACATAAGCCTTGCAAGCATTGCAACTAAATGTGTTAGTTGTGAGATGATGTATTACGGACGAGAAAAGAGACTTGCCCGATGCTGAGATTGAACTAGGTATTGGATACCAAGCGATCGAATCTCGGGCAAGTAACTATACCGATGACAAAGGGAACAACGTATGTTGTTATCGCGGTCTGACCGATAAAGATCTTCGTAGAATATGTAGGACCAATATGGGCATCAGGTTCCGCTATTGGTTATTGACGAGAATGGTTCTAGGTCATGTCTACATAGTTCTCGAACCCGTGAATCCATACGCAAGGTTTGATGGCAGTTATTATGAGTTTATAGTTTTGATGTACGAAGGAGTTGGAGTCCGGATGAGATCAGGGACATGGCGAGGTCTCGAAATGGTCGAGGCGTAAAGATTGATATATTGGAAGACTATATTTGGAGTTCGGAAAGGTTCCGAGTGATTGGGTATTTTGGATGCAGGAGGAATTCTCGAGAAGTCAATGGGCCTTGATGGGCTTTAGTGGGAAGAGGAAAAAGGCTGCTGCACCCCTCTCCCTCTAGTCCGGTGGACTAGGAAAGGGGCTGACACACTGCTCCTCACTCCTTCCTTCTCCTTCCTCCCCTACATGGAAGGATTCCTAGTTGGACTAGGAAAGGGAATCCTACTCGTTGGAGTAGGACTCCCCTGCGGCGCCTCCTCATCGGGCCGCCTCCTCCTTCCTCCTTTATATCTGAGGGCAGGGGCACCCAACACACACAAGTTGATCTTGAGATCGTTCCTTAGCGTGTGTGGTGCCCCCTTCCACCAAACTACACCTCGAATATACCGTTGCGGAGCTTAAGTAAAAGCCTGCGGCAGTGGAACATCAACATCGTCACTGCACGTCGTCTTTGTGAAACTCTCCCTCAACACTCGGCTGGATCGGAGTTAGGGGCGTCATCGAGCTGAGCGATGTGCAGAACTGGGAGGTGCCGTCGTTCGGTACTTGGATCGGTTGGATCGGGAAGAAATCTCGACTACTTCCTCTCGTTGCGTCAGCGCTTCCGTTAACTGGTCTCTGATGCGTAGACAACACTCTCATCTCGTTGCTATGCATCACCATGGTCTTGCGTGATCGTAGGAAATTTTTGAAATTACTCGTTCCCCAACCACCACCACGCCCGCTCGTCCCGTCGCTCAGACCGGCGCCCTTCCGTCGCTTGCTTGCTCCGGCCGCGTCGCCGCCCGCCCGCGCCCGCCCTCGCCGACGGCCTCTCCTGGATCCTTGGCCCCCTTGTGATGATGTACGCCTCCACCACAGCCACCACCGCCCTTCATGTCGCCTCCTCCTCTTCGCCCGGAGCTCGTGACCAACGCCCTTGAGCCGCCCTCATTTTTCTTCTAAGTCTTTTATATCTTTGTTATTTTGTGTCATTTTTCTTATCTATCTCTACATCGCCATTGCTCCATCTTGCGCATTATAATATGTCAAAGTGTTAGCCTCGAAAGTATATCATTTCATCTCATTGCATCATTTTCTTTTGAGCTCATATTGGTGCCCGAAATGCTGTTGGAAGAGGCTATGTGATGTTAGTTTCTGTTTCTTAACAGAACTTGCACTTTTATTATTTTTGCCATAATTGATATGTGCACCCTATGAATTTGAGCCCTACATGTGTTTTGTAATATGCCATGCCATATTTCCAGGGTGTATGCCATGTATTTTTCTGATCTATGTGGTGACTAGCACAAGCATGCAAAGTAGGTGTCCTGATGTTTGCTGTGTTTCAGCCACTGTTTAGCTGATATTTTGATGCCATGTTAACTTGATGATACCGAGAGATCTATGCATATTTTGGGATACTTCAGTAAGGATGTTTTGTTAAACATGTCTTGCTCTATCCATACATGCCTTTTTTCAATTATGGAGTGCCATAGAATGAGTCAATCGAGCTCTACTTTTGCTATCAAATGTTTCTGGCAGATTGTTTACATGTTATTCAATTTTGCCTAGGATGTTGTGGTTGATCCATTATAGGCTATGTTATTGTTCTTGCCATGTATGTCTTCTATGTCATGTCTTCTTGATGTATGTATGCTTAGTTTATCATATAAGGCTCTGTAGTAGGTGCATTGAGCTTGTAAACATGCCTACTTGTTATCAGTTTTTGACATGCCATGTTGCTGAATCTGTTAGCGAAACTTTCAATATTGACATGGGTGTTACTATATTTTCTGATCCTTTTTGGCTTATGGTCAGTAAGGGACTTTTGTTCTATGCTTTGAGTAGATTCATGCCATGCCATGATTTGCTATTTTAAGTTCCTGTAGCATGTAGTTTTGTTGCTCTGAACATTGCAACTGATGCTTTTGTTTTGCCATGTCCACTGATATTTGGTGCACTTTTGCCATGCTTGTTTGAACCTGTTATGATGTGAACTAGCCGTGAATCACTGCCATGTGCTTTTTGATACGTTTGGGTGCAGTAGCTTAATTATTTGTTGCTTGCTAAGTGGCATCTTGCTTTATTAATAGATTTGCGCCATTCTTGTTTTGCTTGTCATTTGCAAACCGTGCATCCGATTCCGTTGATCTTTATATCGATTTCAACGAAATCATCTCATCTTTCAGTGGCATACTTGGTTTGCCAAGTTGATGCCTGGTTCATCATTTACCTTCGGGGCCTTTGCGCATTGCATATATCATCTCGCATATCATGTCATGTTTTGCATCATGTTGATTGTGCATTGCAAGTGATTTATTAGTTTCCTTTGTTTGTGTTGTTGCTTTGGGTAGAGGCGGGAGGCGAGTGCGTGAGCGAGGAACCTGTTGAGAACGCTTCGAGGATCAAGCTTTCGACAACTCTAAGAACATTCTTGAGCAAGATGACCATACCCTGAAATCACTTCTATCTTTGCTATGCTAGTTGCTGCGCTCTTTTGCTATGCCTATGCTGCGATGCCTACCACTTGTTATATCATGCCACCCATATTGCCATGTCAGCCCCTAACCATCCTTTTCCTGCAAACCGTTGATTGGCTATGTTACCGCTTTGCTCAGCCCTCTTATAAGCGTTGCTAGTTGCAGGTGAAGTTGAAGTTTGTTCCTTGTTGGAACATGGAGTTATTGTTCCTTTTGGAACATGTTTACTTGTTGGGGATATCACAATATATATCTGCTATATTTAATACATCTATATATTTGGTAAAGGGTGGAAGGCTCGGCCTTATGCACAGTGTTTTGTTCCACTCTTGCCACCTTAGTTTCCGTCATGCGGTGTTATGTTCCTTGATTTGCGTTCCTTACGGTTTGGTGATTTATGGGACCCCCTTGACGATTCGCTTTGAATAAGACTTCGTCCATTAAAGGCCCAACATTGGTTTTACCATTTGCCACCTAAACCTTTTCCCCGGGTTTTTCGAGCCGAGGTCATCTTTATTAACCCCGGGCCAATGCTCCTCGAGTGTTGGTCCATACTAGATCCACTTGCGGTGCCACCCGAGGCAACTTGGGGCATCTTCGGTTGCTTAAATCACGTACTGCTCATCCGGTGTGCCACGAGGCGAGATATGTGCAGCTCCTATCAGGATTTGTCGGCACAATCCAGGTGACTTCTGCTGGTCTTGTTTTATTGCTGTCGAAATGTCTTGTAGTCCGGGATTCAAAGATTGATCGGGTCTTCCGTTGAAGGAATATCCTTCGTTGACCGTGAGAGCTTATAATGGGCTAAGTTGGGAGGACACCTGCGGGTAATATCTTTGAAAGCCGTGCCCTTGATTTATGAAGGCAGATGGGAATTTGTTAATGCTCGGTTGTAGAAAACCCGAAGTTGACCTCAATTAAAATACACATCAACGCGTGGTAACGTGATGGTCTCTTCTCGGTAGTCAAGGGAAGTGAACACGATGTTGGAGTTATGTCGGCGTAAGTAGTTCAGGATCACTTCTTGATCGCTACTAGCTTCACGACCGTGCTTTGCTCCTCTTCTCGCTCTCTTTTGCGATGTAGCCACCATATATGCTGGTAATCGCTGCAGCTCCACTTTACTACATCCTTCCTATTAAGCTTAAATAGTCTTGATCTGGCGGGTGTGAGATTGCTGAGTCCCGTGACTCACAGATTCTACCAAACAGTTGCGGTTTGAGCGATCAGGTCAGGTGACTCAACCGAGCTCAAGTGGGAGTTGACGAGGAGCATGGTGGATTACTATGTGTCTTTCCGATGATGATGGTGGTGGTGCCAGTTGGGACGATCGGGGATCTGTATGTAGCATTTGGGGTATCTTCTTTTATTTTGGTTCGTAGTCGGACCTTGAGTGTACTCTAAATGATGGATGTTTATTTATGTCTTGTGTGAGTGGCATTTGTAAGCCAACTATGTATCTCTTTCCCTTATTTATTACCTGGTTCCTTGATATAAGGTGTATAGATTTTTTGAAAAAGTCAAAATATAAGGTGTATTCGTTGCACAACTCGTTTGGATAATCTTTTTAGGGATTTGATTACATTTCCTTATATCATGTAAGCTTCTCTGTTTTCTCATGTCAATTAGTCATGTAATATCACTCAAAACTTGTGAAATTTTCCCTCCACGTCGTTCTTTAATTTCCGTGCCAAAACTATACACCTATATCTAGGAGCGGAGGATTACATGGGTTGTGTGAAGATTACCTCACTTGCGACATTGCTTTCAATGCGGTTATGCCTCTAAGTCGTGCCTCGAACGTGGGAGATATAACCATGTCAGAGGCGTTACAAGTTGGTAATCAGCCTTCCCGACTTAAGAGCCCCCTACTTGATTGTTTCTTTGGCGTTGTTGAGTCTAGAATGGAAAATGTTTTGAGTCTTAGGATTATATATATGGGAGATAGGATTCTTTTTACTCCCCGGTCCTTAATCCGCTCTGGTGAGGTATCTTGGCGTAGAGTTTTGACTCTCCTCTTCTCAAATTTCACTAAAAAATTTTAGGATCACGTGGGTATCTTGGAATCGTTCCGATGGTTTTGTGGCGAGAACATTGTTCTTGGTGCCTCGACATTTAGGGGTTGTGGCGGTGTCCGGGGAGTTGAGCTCGGGTGTTGTCGTCACAATTTTATCGTTGCAGTTCTGGAATACAGGTTTTGCCGACATCGAATCTCTTTTATGCGAGTTGTTGGTGAGATAACCTGATAGCCCGATCTTGAGGCGAGTCGGGAGTATTGCCATGACTTGTATAGCGGATGTTTTGAAGGTCGAATTACCACGATTTCGAGGATTTCTTGGTTATGTGTTGACGGATGGATACATTTGGATCTAGGTATTGTTAGTTTGGGTGATATATTTTGTGTCCCTGTATCCCCAACACAGTTGCATAACGAAAAGTTTGGGAGTTTATAGGTGGGAATTCTAGTAGCTTACGGGATATTCTTTCCAACGGATGTATGATTTGAGATTGGGGTTCAACGTCTAGTGGTCCGCCCATTCACGGTCGATTTACGATGGTCATGAGGCGTCTTAAAGAATCCTTGGCTATGCTGATTCGGGGCGTCTTGTTTGTCATTAATGGCGTCCGCTATCACGTCGTGTCCGTGTAGGCCCCACCACGAACACTTTAGTAAAATCTCTATCATGTGTTTGTTCGGCTCATTCTAGAAGCCAATCTTTTGTTTGAGTTGTGATATTCGATTTGTTTCTAAGAGCGGATGTTGTTTCCATATCCTTTATCTAAGTGGCTTCTCACCTTAATGGGCGTGTGATGATTAACTTTGGAATTCATTCGTTCATTCTTGTTGAATGTTTATTGTGAAGACTATATGTTGCAATTTCTATCCGTTGATTCTACTTATCTTTTTGTCTATCAAGGACTAACGGATGTCACCCTCTTGAGATGGCTCCGCCAGCAGCGTCGAATCCGGATCGCAATGATGGGGATCGTCAGACCCTCCCTCCACCTCCACCTCCGCCTCGGAGGCACGGCAAGCTATCATGGCAGCCACCAATGCCAATGCTCGAGATGATTTTGCAGCTCTTGCAAAACGTTTTCGAGGCAAGGCAATCAAGGAAATCAAGGTCAAGGCAACAATCAGCCGCACTTTGCTACTCTCGGTCGGTTCCTCGCTAATCAGCGAAGTCTTTCGGTTTACGTGTTGAGGCTCTGAACTGACGATTGGTTAGTGGACATCTGCAAGCATTTCAATTGTAGCAATGTCGGACACGAGGACTTTGTCAAGTTTGCATCGTTTCAACTCAAGGATCAAGGCTCTTTGAGTGGTACCCGACAATACAAAGATTCGAGGAGGAGGTCGTGTCATTACAGGATGAGTTCGCCGTGATTTGAGCTCATCACATTCGAAAAGTGTTGTTGAGAGCAAGCGTGAGGAGTTCCGCAATCTCAAGCAGGGCAACATGTCATCTATCAATACAATATCCAGTTCGAGCTCGCTTCGTTTTGCTAAGCAAGGCGTGCACGATGAAAAGAGTATGATCTATCAATTGAGGTGAGTGCGAGAGAGATCGCAATTAGCTCTTGTGCTTTTTGAGCGAGATAAGTATGATGATTTCTACAACATGGCCTTTGAAGCAAAAACCTGCCCAGCTCAAATGTGAGGCTTCTAAGAAGAGAATCAGAGATGCGATTCAGTCTTCTTCTTCCTCTCAAGTGGCAGCTAAGCGGCGAAGTTCTACCTTCCTCCTCCTCCGTTCCATCAACCTTATCGTGAGAAGAACTCAGGTGGCCGTGGATCTTCCACCCACCCAACCCAAGCTATCGAACAAGTCTAATTCTCAAGCTCCAAGGTCAAGTGCTCCTTACCACCGTCCGCTCTGAGGTGACTTGCAACAAATGTCGTGAGAAAGGTCACTATGCGAACAAGTGCTTCAACCGGAGGCGCCTTCGCCTCCTCCTCCTGTGAAATCTTCCAGCAATGCAGTGGTCAAGCATAATCCAAAGCATGCCAAGGTCAATATGATGAATGCAGCTCAAGCGGAGGATTCTTGATGTGATCATGGGTAATCTTCTTGTTAATGATATTCTGCAAAAGTCTTATTTGATCTTGGTGCATCGCTTTCTTTCATTTCAGACCTTTTGTTGCCAAGCATGAGTTGGTGACAGAAGAGATTCCTATTAGATTGAAGATTGTGTCCCAGGGTAAGCGAGATGACTTCTAGAGTTTGGTTTGAATGTCGGTATCAAGATGGGCGATTATAGATTTCTGGCTAAACCAATTGTTCTCGGTGGCTCGGATATTGATCTTATTCTTGGGATGGTGGCTTTATCGGCACTAAGCTCGGCTTGATTGTGCTGCGGGGAATCAATTGACTCACTCTTCTAATGATGTGATCATCTATGCGCTCGTGATGAAACCATTCGGTTGTTTTCTCTCAATGAGAAAAGGCGAATTGGATGCTATCTCTCGATTCGGTCGTTTGTGAGTACCAAGATGTCTTTCGAGAAGAGCTTCGGGTATGCCTCCTCATCGGCCGAGTTGAGTTCGTTATCGATCTTGAGCACAACCTTTGAACCCGTTTGCAAGCGTCCATACAAGCTTGGACTGATGAGCTGAAGGAATTGAAGAAGCAGCTTCGATGAACAAGGCGTCAGGTTTGATCGGACGAGTTCATCTCCTTGGGGTTGTGGTGTTCTTTTTGTCCGAGAAGAAGGATGGCGCGGACCGACTTTGCGTCGATTACCGTCCATTGAATAAAGAGACTATCAAGAACAAGTATCCACTTCCCAACATCAATGAGCTTTTGAGCAACTCAAAGGTGCTAAAGTGTTCTCCAAGCTTGACAGCGTTGTAGGGTATCATCAGTTAGCATTACGTGAACAAGATATTCCCAAGACAACATTGAGAACAAGCTTTGGTTCTTATGAATATCTTGTCATGTCTTTCGGCCTTGTCAATGCTCCTCCAACATTCTCTCGGATGATGAACTTCATCTTCAACCCTACACCAATGAATTCGTCTTGGTCTATCTTGATGATATTTTGGTCTTCTCCAAGAATAAGAAGGATCATGCCAAACATTTGCGATTGGTGCTAGACAAGCTCGAGAGTATCAATTCTATGCTAAGTTCTCCAAATGTGAATTTTGGCTTGATGAAGTGCTTTATCTTGGTCATATCATCTCCGCCAAGGGCATCAGCTGTTAATCCAGAAGGTGTCCGCAATTGTGAATTGGGAACCTCCTCGGAATGTCAAGCAGCTCCATGAGTTTCTTGGTCTTGCAAGCTATTGCGAAGATTCGTTGAGAACTTCTCCAAGATTGCAAAGCCTCTTTCCAACCTTCTCCGAGAAGCATGTAAGTATGTACGGTCTCACGAGTGTGGCGTTGCTTTCAATAATCTCAAGAGAAACTCGTCACAGCTCCTGTCTTGACTCCTCTGATGAATCAAGCCATTTGAAGTTTTACATGATGCTTCTCTTCAAGGTCTCGGTCTTTGTGTTAATGCAAGAGAAGAGTTGTGGCTTATACCTCTAGCAGATTGAAGCAGCGAGAAGAACTACCCCACTCACGATCTTGAGTTGGCGGTGATTGTCCATGCATTGATAACGTGGAGACATCTCTTGTTGGAAAAAGAAGTGGACATTTTCACCGATCACAAGAGTCTCAAGTACATCTTCACTCAGCCCAACCTCAACCTCAGGCGGACTTCGATGGGTGAAATGATTCAAAGTACAACCCAAGTATTGAATATACTCAGGGAAGGCCAATGTCATTGCAGGATGCTTTGAGCAGGAAAGCTTACTGCAGCAGTCTAATCCTCAAGCCCTTTCGGCCGGATCTCTGTGAAGCTTTCCATAGCTGAATCTTCAAGTTGTTCCTCAAGGTTTTCTTGCCAACCTCATAGTCTCTCCTACTTTGGAAGATCAGATTCGTGAGGCTCAACTTCTGGATACCATGGTGAAAAAGGTGAAGCGTGGTATCGACAAGGGCATTTCAAGTACAAGTGCTTCCACGTTGATGACAAAGACACTCTTTTCTTTGAGGACGGATTGTGGTTCCTAAGGGTGATCTGAAAAGTCATTATGAGCAAGGCTCACAATTCGCTATCCATTCATCACAGGTGTCGAATATGTACCATGATCTCAAGCAGTCATATTGGTGGACTCGAATGAAGCGAGAATTGCTCAATTAAATGAATGAGTGTGATGTCTGCGAAGAGTGAAAGCAGAACACCAAAGACCAGCTGGTCTCCTCCAACCTCTTGCTATTCACGAGTGGAAGTTTGATCATATTGAAATGGACTTATTGACTGGCTTTCCAAAGTCCAAGCGTGGAAATGATGCTATCTTCGTTGTCATTGACAAGCTTACTAAAGTGGCTCATTTTCTTCCTATCAAAGAATCTATCACAACAGCTCGGTTGGCGAGCTATACACCTCGAGATTGTCTCCTTGCGACATTCCACAAGTGATCTCTTAGGAATGGTGCATCTTTACCTCAAGTTTTGGGATTCTTTCAAGAAGGCCATAGGCACCAACATTCGTTTCGGCTGGCTTTCCATCCTCAAACAAGTGGCCAAGTCGGCGAGTTAATCAAATCCTTGAAGATATGCTCGGGGCTTGTGTCATTTCTTTCGGTATGAAGTGGGAAGATTGTCTTCCATATGCGGAGTTCTCCTACAACAACAGCTTCCAAGCGAGTTAAGGCAAGGCCCCATTTGAAATTCTCTATGGCGAGAAAGTGCGGTACTCCTCTCAATTAGTGCAGAGACAGGTGAGCGCCAACTTCTTGGCAATGACTTGATCACGAAGCGGAAGAAATGTGCAAAGTCATTCGTGAGAATCTCAAAGCCGCATAATCGCTTGAGAAGACTATTATGATGATAAGCACCGTGATGTGGCTTTTGAAATCGGAGACCATGTCTACCTCCGCGTCTCTCAATGAAAGGCACTCGTAAACCCGGTATCAAAGGAAGCTTGCCCTAGATAAGTGGGTCCTTTCAAGATCATTGGCAAAAGCGATCTAGCCTATCAACGAGCTTCCATCCAACTTTGCAAGCGTGCGCGATGTGTTTCCGTGTCACAACCGCCTTGTGCTTCAAGACTCTGACGCACTATCAACGAACAAATTGACCTTCAGAAGATCTCTCTTATCATGAGCACCCGTTGCTATTCTTGGAGAAGCCAGCGCAAGACTACGCAACAAGTCAATCAAATTCCTGAAAGTGAAGTGGTCACACCATTCCGAGAGAAGCTACTACAGGGCGCGAGGATCACCTCCGTTCCGAATATCCGGAGTTCTTTCGGTCCTAGATCTCGGGGCGAGATCCTCTTGTAGTGGTGGAGTGTTGTAACACCGGAAGTAACTTTCCATATTTGTAACTCCAACTCTTGCCATTTTCGGCATTGTGATATGATATTCCCTCCGTGGTTGGGTTTTCTTCTTTTGCATTTTGTCCATGTCATGCATTTTATATTATGTCATCATGTACATCGCATTTGCATACGTGTTGATCTCATGATTCGAGCATTTTTCCGTTGTCCGTTTTGCAATCCGGCACTCCTATCTCCCGGCGGTCCCTTTTCGTTTTTCGGTGTGCGGGTACTAAACCTTCTAAATGGACCGAGGTTTGTCTAGTGGCCTTGGTATACCACCGTAGACCACCGGTCAGATTTAGAGTCATTTGGAGCTCGTTTGGTACTCCAACAGTTAACGCGCACTCATGAGGCCTCTTTTAAATTGCAGCCCAACACCCCTTCAAAACAGCCCAATAACCCATCTAAGTCACTTCCATGCTCTCCGTCGTTCGATCACGATCGTGTAATAGAAACTACACCTCATTTGGACTCTCCTAGCTCCTCTATGCCTATTTAAGCAAACCCCCTTCCAATCCGGGTCTTCTTCCCGAAACCCTAAAATCCGTCCCAGCGCCCGCGGATTTCCGTCACGCCGCCGCGCCAATCGCCCAGCAGAGCACCCACGTGTATGCCGCCATCCCATGTGTCTTGAGCCCAGCAGGCTGCCGCCCCGGCCTTCGCCCACAAATCGCCGGGCCCTTCCTTCGCATGCATGCCCTCCACCGGCCGCCGCTCCGGCAGCCGCAGCTCCTGCGCGCCCGCCATCGCCCGGCAGATACTGCCGAATCCCGCCATTGCCCACTTGTCGCCGCCCTCGCCCTGCCGTACACCGCCCTTAAGCGCCGCCTCCTCCTCTTCGCGGGAACTCCGTGACCAGCCCTGAGCCGAGCACGCACCGTCGCCCCGATCCGGTCCGGAAGAGCCGATCCGGACCTCGATTCTGCCTTGAGACGGTGACTTCTCTTCCCTTCATTTTTTCTTCTAAGTCTTTTTATATCTTTGTTATTTTGTTGCATTTTC
Source organism: Aegilops longissima (assembly GCA_021605205.1). Classification (NCBI taxonomy): domain Eukaryota; kingdom Viridiplantae; phylum Streptophyta; class Magnoliopsida; order Poales; family Poaceae; genus Aegilops; species Aegilops longissima. The sequence continues at coordinate 45,420 of JAHIAM010000438.1, forward strand.
TTCGTGCTATATCTCATCCATCGTAGCTCCATTTTGCGCGTATAATATGTCAAAGTGTTACGCCTCGAAAGTAGATCATTTCAATCTCATTGCATCATTTTCATTTGAGCTCATCTTGATGCCCGAAATGCTGTTGGAAGAGGCTATGTGATGTTAGTTTACTGTTCTTACAGAACTTGCACTTTATTATTTTGCCATGATTGATGTGTGCACCCTATGAATTTGAGTCCTACATGTGTTTTGTAATATGCCATCCATCATCTTTCCGTAATTGTATGCCATGTATTTTGTGATGTCCTGATGTTGCTGTTTTCAGCCCTGTTTAGCTGATATTTTGATGCCATGTTAACTTGATGATCTGCAGAGATCTATGCATATTTTGAGGATACTTCAGTAAGGATGTTTTGTTAAACATGTCTTGCTCTATCCATCCATGCCTTTGTTTGCAATTATGGAGTGCCATAGCTTAGAGTCAATCGAGCTCTACTTTTGCTATCAAATGTTTCTGGCAGATTGTTTACATGTTATTCAATTTTGCCTAGGTTGTTGTGGTTGATCCATTATATATGCTGTTATTGTTCTTGCCATGTATGTCTTCTATGTCATGTCTTCTTGATGTATGTATGCTTAGTTTATCATATAAGGCTCTGTGGTAGAGTGCATTGAGCTTGTAAACATGCCTACTTGTTATCAGTTTTTGACATGCCATGTTGCTGAATCTGTTAAGAAACTTTCAATATTGACATGGGTGTTACTATATTTTCTGATCCTTTTTGGCTTATGGTCAGTAAGGTTTTTGTTCTATGCTTTGAGTAGATTCATGCCATGCCATGTTTTGCTATTTTAAGTTCCTGTAGCATGTAGTTTTGTTGCTCTGAACATTGCAACCTGATGCTGTTTTGCCATGTCCAGCCTGATATTTGGTGTACTTTTGCCATGCTTGTTTGAACCTGTTATGATGTGAACTAGCCGTAGCTCAGTGCTCATCTTTTGTCGAGCATCTTGTGTAGATCACTGCCATGTGCTTTGTTGATACGTTTGGGTGCAGTAGCTTAATTAATTGTTGCTTGCTAAGTGGCATCATGCTTTAATGGCAGATTTAAGCCATTCTTGTTTTGCTTGTCATTTGCAAACCGTGCATCCGATTCAGTGATCTTTATATCGATTTCAACCAAATCATCTCATATTTCCAGTGGCATACTTGGTTTGCCAAGTTGATGCCTGGTTCATCATTTACCTTCGGGCGCACATACGCATTGCATATCACATCCTACATATCATGTCATGTTTTGCATCATGTTGATTATGCATTGCACCGTGATTTATTGTGGTTCCTTTGTTTGTGTTGTTGCTTTGGGTAGAGCCGGAGGCGAGTACGTGAGCGAGGAACCTGTTGAGAAGCTTCTGAGGATCAAGCTTTCGACAACTCTGAGAAGATTGCGGGCAAGATGACCATACCCTCGAAATCACTTCTATCTTTGCTATGCTAGTTGCTCGCTCTTTTGCTATGCCTATGCTGCGATGCCTACCACTTGCTATATCATGCCACCCATATTGCCATGTCAGCCCTAACCATCCTTTTCCTAGCAAACCGTTGATTGGCTATGTTACTGCTTTGCTCAGCCCTCTTATAAGCGTTGCTAGATGCGGTGAAGCTGAAGTTTGTTCCTTGTTGGAACATGGAGATGTTGTTCCTTTTTGGAACATGTTTACTTATTGGGGATATCACAATATATATCTGCTATATTTAATACATCTATATATTTGGTAAAGGGTGGAAGGCTCGGCCTTATGCACTGGTGTTTTGTTCCCTCTTGCCACCCTAGTTTCCGTCATACGGTGTTATGTTCCTTGATTTAGCGTTCCTTACGGTTGGGTGATTTATTGGACCCCCTTGACAGTTAAGCTTTGAATAAGACTCGTCCAGCAAGGCCCAACATTGGTTTTACCATTTGCCACCTAAGCCTTTTTCCCCGGGTTTTGCGAGCCGAGGTCATCTTTATTTAACCCCGGGCCAATGCTCCTCTGAGTGTTGGTCCAAACTAAACCCTGCGGTGCCACCCGAGGCAACTTGGGGCATCTTGATTTACGTCGTCTTTCGCTCATCCGGTGTGCCACGAGAGCGAGATATGTGCAGCTCCTATCGGGATTGTCGGCACAATCGGTGGCTTTGCTGGTCTTGTTTTATTCTTTGTCGAAATGTCTTGTAGTCGGGATTCGAGATTGATCGGGTCTTCGGTAGAAGGAATATCGCCGTTGACCGTGAGAGCTTATAATGGGCTAAGTTGGGACACCCTGCAGGTAATATCTTTCGAAAGCCGTGCGCGGTTATAGAGCAGATGGGAATTTGTTAATGTCGGTTGTAGAAAACCCGAAGTTGACCTCAATTAAAATACACATCAACGGCGTGGGTAACCGTGATGGTCTCTTCTCGTGGTCCAAGAAGTGAACAGATGTTGGAGTTATGTCGGCGTAAGTAGTTCGGGATCACTTCTTGATCGCTACTAGCTTCCACGACCGTGCTTTGCTCCTCTTC